>JBAMDO010000081.1:0-233984 GCA_037074765.1 Mansonella perstans
TGTAGTTAAGGTAGCTGTAATATTGATTGACAAATTACAGTAAATGATATTGCTCATGATTTGCAAGTCGAAAATTTTAGCAGATGCAGTGATTTTCTTATAGAGATTTTTGAATTAATCAGTTTGAATCATTCATATATCGTTAGCAGCTGATTAATCATCATCCTAATCATTAGCAATATCATCTTTTATTTATCATCATTGATCATAGTGTTCTTTATTATTATCTTCATAATAATTAAAATCGTTAGATCAACTGTAATTGTAGTATTCGCTTTAACTGAGTTTTCTGAGATTTTTTGCTTTGCATTAGAATTACTTGATATCAATCAAAATTGAAGAAGAAATGAAATATTGAACATTTTATTTTATGCATTGATTTTTGTTGAAAATCAACATTATTTGTTATTTCTTCTATTAGTTTCAGCTTTTTAAATTTTATTTCTTACCAAAATTTTTTTTTCGGATAAAATAATCTCTTGCATTTTACTGTTGATTATTTTCTTTTTTGATTTTTAGATGAATTTTTACATTTTGTTTAGGAAATTATGCGGATTTAATCCGGTTTTTAGTTTCTTAATATCACATCTCATAATTATTTGTCCCTTTTACCATCCATGACTGGTTATCTATTCTTTTACTTTAACTTCTTATCTTTTATTGAAAATTTAAATTGAAGAACATCCATATAGTATGAACTTCTATTGAGAGATCCAATATGAATTCAATCGCAATATAAATGAGATAAAATACATATGAGAATATGTCTAATTTTTGATTTCAATATATATCGTTTAATAGTCTAAAATAACTAAATTCAATGAATAAAAAATAAGCTTCTAATAATTAAGTTATTTATCAGTAGTACATCTAGAATCAATTCTTTTCAGTGTTAAAATGATGTTGTGATATGGCGTGGTATTTCTCCAACATTCCTACATCTGAAAGAAATGAAAGCAGTGTGCTTTATAGCAGCACTTCTGCAAATTGAGGCACATACAGACTTTGTTGTGTTATATTCATTTCTTCCGATGTCCTTTTTTTGATTGCAAAAAGAGGAAATGAAAGCAGTGTTTTTTATAGCACTTATCTTGAATGTCATTATAACAACGATGGTTTTATGGGGAGATTAATTCAGGAAAAATTTGGAGCTTCGTTCGATACTCACAAATTTGCAGGACATTCCAAAATTTTACTTCAAGCCAAAATATCTGAAACTCTGGGCCGAAACATTCAATTACGTCAAATTTGGATAATTAAAAAATAATTAAATTCATCATTTTCATGTGATTGTTGTGCATTGAAATATTAATAGGAATGGGTTACTAATGCTGTTGAAAACAAAAATTCACGTTACATATAAAATCATGTATTACACAATCTTTTGGCAATGCTGCAAAAAAAAACATACTCGTTTTTTTGCTTAAATTATAATCTGCAAGTAAAAAACTTTATCAATTAATTTGGTTTAGTTGAAATTGGAAAGTATTTGTCTTTGATTGGAACTAACTATTAACTATGTTTTAAATGGTTTAAAAAATGAAAAAGCTTGTCAAGTAAGTTAGATATGTATATATTGTATTTACACTCAGATTTTATCCTTTAGCTTTCGACATGGTATCTAAGTTCAAATCTTCTATTTTTTCTTAAATGCTTCACATAGTTCACTTTTCATCTACACGTTTATTTAGTCTCACGCGTTTTACAATTATTGTTAATTCAGTGGTTTTGATAATCAACTTGTCCAAATTTCAGGAATGTTCATTGCTTTATTTAAATTGATTTATTAGCTGAAATTTCTATTAACGAAGTAAATTAATGAATTGTGGTAGTTTAGCAGCAATTTTGCCTTCTACATCGCTCGTTGAAGAGGATTCAACAGTTATGTAAGTATTCTAACAATATGTTTTTGTTAGCTAAAATGTCGAAATGTTATAAATGGAAAATCAAATGCTCATCATTAGAGATGCATTTTAAATTCGAAATTTAAATTGAAATAAAATTTGTAAAGTAAAATTTTGGTAAAGTAAAAAATGATTAAGGATAGCTTAAAATTTTATTAATTTTTAAGCCTTGCTTAATTGTTCTATTTTAGACCAAACGGCATGACATATACTGATGAAAGGTTCAGTGCACGTTGGAAGGAGCGACGTGCGCGATTTTTGGGTTGCATTGAAAATACCAAATTGATAGCAGAACGAACAAAACAAAGACAGGAGAATGCCCGAATAGAACGGTTGAAGAAAGAAAGAGCTGAAATGGAAAAGTATCGTCGAAGGTTGTTTGATTTTTTTTTAATCATATCGTTACAGTTTGTCTTTATTCTGGTAATACTTCCCCTTTAAGAAAAAGAAGATTCTGAAGTTTTTTTGCGTGACTTTTCCACTTGATCTTTTCATTTCATCTTAGTATTTTGCAAGTGGGTCGTATCATAGGAATTAATGGAGATTAATAGCTTCATAATGGATAATTGACCCGATTTATAATGCATAATGTGCACTGTGCGGTATTCTTTTGTGGGAAATTTCATTTATCTTGAAATTCCGGATTTCATAATTTACAATTTCATGAACACATTTCAATATCATACATGTCTCTTCTGCTTTTCATTATCAAGTTATTACAAATTGTTTTTTTTTTTTTTTTGTCATTTGTAAATTTCTTTGTTAATATTTTAGTTTACAAAGATGCACTCACTCTCCATTGATTTTCATCGAAACACTTTTTAATATTCCGAAAACTAATATTTAGTTAAAAGTACTATAATTTCAATTCTTAGATTCTTAAATATTATTGTCTTATTAATAAATAATATCTGTGATTAATTTTCAAAAATTTGAAATCTTGGAGAATTCCAGATATTTGGAAGCAGCGATGAAACAATACATGGAGCAGCAGGCGAAACCTCGGGAAGTGCCATCATCAATAACTCAGTCTCATAGCCATCATTATCCACAACTTCTTTCCTCATCACAGAATTATCCTGGATGTATGCAAGTGTTACGAACTGCAGCTCCTTTCACTCCAAGTTTTCCAACCATATCAGCTTGTAAGCCAAATGTATGTTAAATTTCAAATATTAAATATTTGCAAATAAAGACACTTTCGGTATGGAATAAAATAAAATAGATTTAAAAAAGAGTTGAACTATTGTAATTGAGAGAATTAGACATGTTTGCGATCTTTCGGCTGCACATCGATTTTAGATTCGAAAACGACCGTTTGAAGGCAATAGTGAATGGACACAGTATGCGCAGATGGCCACTATGAGTGATCAACATAATGTATATCATGGAAAACAGCTAGAAATGTCTCAGAATAATGCATCCCCGATGCAGACTATTAATTCATTCAAATATTTGAATATGATGTCGAAACAACCACCTTATTGTCCAGCAACCAGTTATAAGGATGGAATGGATGTAATGAATCTAAATTTATTGGTTGAAATAATTTTTATCAAATCAATTCTGAATTCATTTTTTTATTGTTTTCATTTTGTTGTTATTGTTTGCACTATTTCTTTATTGAAATTTTAAATTTAAATATTAGACATTATTTTGTTAATAGAAATATTTTTTGTAGTCCAACAAATCGATAGCTAAAGAAATACATCAAATGAACTGTATTGTCCCCGAATTAGAAAGAGCTGAACAGTACGATCAGACAAGAATGGGCAGTTCAATTTTACCAACAACATCACAAGCAGATAGAGCTGCAGGTTCAACCATCCCGGAAGAAATGAGCAATTTGTCAGCAATGCCAGAATTAGCTGAATCGCATGTAAAAGATCTGATGGATCAAATTGGACCGGTATTCCTATTTGATATGTGTAGCTTTAAAGAATTTACTGGTTTAAAATTTAAACTAGGTTTTCATAACTGATGGAAGCTAACAATGAATAATCTTGCATTAAATTTTTGATTTTAATTTGAAAATGTAGAAAATGCAAAATTAAAATACAGTAAATTATATTATGAAATAGTTGAGTTCAGTTCACTTGATGTATTTGAGTTCCATTTTAAGTAAGCAATTTAATGACCTAAATTAGGTCTTTCGTTCAAAAGAAACAATTGAACGTTCTGCAGTCAATCTTCCTTGTAGATGGAAGATGGAAAAGTTCTTGAGAAACATGAAATACTTTTTTGACTACACTTTTTATGATGTTGGTCTTTTTCGCATTCATTTTTGAATTGTCTTTATTAATAGTTCAGTATTATCTGTTGCAGAATAATTCACTTGATGATCTTGGAGGAAATTGTTTGGAGGGAGTATTAGTTAATCGTTGTGATGAAGAGTCATGTACTTTAGATGCAGGAACCGAAAAACTTAAAATGCAATCTGCAAGCAGTTCAGTATGTTTTTTTTTTTTCGATTAACAGTAAATCATGGACAGACAGCAAAGTCATGTTATTATTCAGTTTTCAAAATTTTTTTCAATACTATTAAAACAGTTCTTTATAATGAAATGTTATAATTACTACTAAAGCTAATGATTAATGATTAGTGATTAAATTGGATTAAAAATCTGTCAATTGAACTAATGGATTAAAAATGTAGTGGTGATGTTCGTAGAATTTCATAATTTTTTATGAAAGATCTGTCCATATTAATGAAGCGGAATAATTACAGACCTATTTTCAGATAGTTTCGCCAATGTCAGCTCCCTGTGGTACACCCAATAGTGCCCTATCTCCAGCGCATCTTTCTGCATCCGCTCGATGTTCCACAAACTCATTTTATGATTCGCATAGTACTGCTGTAACACCTCAACAAAGCGCCCTTACACCACCTTGTAAGTATTACTATATACGATATGCTTAATGCTAACCAGTGGTATTTCATTGGTTTTTTATCAGTTCATTAATTTTGCAATTGTTTGGGAAAAGGCGCTTTCCCATTACAGCAGTTTGCACGACTTTGAAAGTTTTCTGTAATGCAATGATTATAATGATTTCCATGTAAATTAGGGAATTATTATTTGGACGTCCTTGACTTATTGCAAAGTCAAATAGAGGTGACTGTCGAATAGACAAATGAGTCGAGATCTTTGTAGAAGCACAATTTTTGTGAACTGTCAAATGATTTATCATTTTTTAGGCGATCAGTCACAGCGAATCCCAATAACATCAGCATTAGCAATACCGTCAACAGTGGTAGCACAAGACAATTCCTTGCTGTGTACGAGGAATGCTAGTAGCAGTAGTAGTACGAGTAGTGTTGGTAGCACGAATGCTGCTATATCATCAACACCATTAGTTGGAAATAATAATGCCAATAGTAGTGGCAATAATGTCAATGGTGGTATGTATAACAGCGCAGCTGTAATTCCAACATCAGCAATAGTTCCTAGTCAACTACATCAGCCTCAACAACAGCAACATTATCATCATTTTGCTCATTTCCAACAGTATCATCATTCACGTCATCAGCAACAGCAGCTGCTAAATTTATTTAACAATGGTTGCCATGTATCCTCAAACAATACTCAACTTTCACATATGGTACTTTAGGAAAAATATCTTTATGTTATCTTATTTTAAACTTCAGCTAATCCATTTCTCTTGTGCTTAAATTATGAAATTAATGAAACTCAAAAGGCAATAGTGTAGTATTTTTTCTTCAAAATGAAATTATTAGTTTGAAAAAATTGATAAATCATTCGTTGTCTTTCTTTTTCAGGATAATACAAGAATGTACAATGAGATTGAGTATTCAACGTTTGGTCATTGCTATAATCAATATAACAATTCAAATAAGTCATCCATTTTTCCACGCTTTCCATCTCAAACATTCGTAGAATGCTCTACACCACAACAGTATGACATTCATTCGATGAAATATCCTAACAATGGAATATCTTATTATGGGCAACAACCACAAATGAATATGCAACAACAAGCATATCAATGTAGGTTTCATGTTCTTTTCAGATAATATATATATGTAATATTAGCCATCAAATAAATTATATTTTTTTTATATCTAGAATATGCGTGCAATATTAAGCTATGCAAAAATTAAATGCATTTTTCTGGAAAATTGATTTATATTTTAATCAAAAATATGGATGATGTAAGTCACGTTTTGCATTTCCCAAAATGTGTTTTACAATTTCGTATTTTCTTCTCTTTTTAGTTTGTTTCCATTTTTGTAATTCTTTACTATTCATTTTAGTTCAAGTCCCTCTTTTCCAACCGGCATACCATCATCGTCACTATCATGGTTGTATAAGTGATTCAATGGCGGCAACTGCACAGAATCCAGTTTATCAAATGAATAATTTCTAAAATTCCGAAATTGTGCTGAATGTACCAAGTATTGAGAAAAAGTCAAGAACAAGTAAAAAAAAAAACCCTGGTATCACCCCATATATACTACATATATGGTTTTTTGTACAAATATGTTTCGTGTAGTTTTTTCATTGTTTATTGTAGATGTAACTTTTGCTTGTTCTTCTTATGCTCCTTCATACAATTTAATAAAGTCATACTTACTGATTTTGATTACACAAAAATTCAGCAAATAACCCTTATTGGTTTCTTACCTCAAATCTCGCTCCTTTTTTCTCAATTCGAAAAGGGACTCCAACGAATAAATGCATGATTCGCGCATATGAAAAATCCCAGATTCAACAAAATCGCTGGAAGAATATACAAATTATGTACTACATTAATCTATTTATAGTGGTTGTTGATATTCTCGACCAGTCCTTGTCTTTAAAATGTTTAGTTTGCAGTTTGGTGGGCGCGTCCCTTTAATGATTTGTAATCTTGGTTCCACTTCAACTTCCAACATATACGCTAACATTCTCAAACGTATGACAAAATCAAAAATGTGTTGATGTTTATTTAATTCACGAGCATAGAAAAAACATAAAGAAAACCCAAGAGATAAGAAAAAACCGGTAAACTATTTGAAACAAACAAAAAAACAAGGAAGAAATGAAAAAAATTGAGGAAGCAAATAGAAAACAATTGTCCCAAGCAGCAAAAGAAACATAAAGAAAATGTATAGTAATACCAATATTGAACTGATTTGGAACCCGAAATTCAACAGATTTAAAACAATATTTAGAATACATGAAAAAAAAAAAAAAAAATTACCCGGTGTTTCTTACGCACACGGTTAAAAAAGTCAGAAAAAATAAAGTCAAGATAAATATCAAAATAAAACTAAATCCTGGATCTGTGGCCAAAAAGCCTTGTTGTCTCCAGATGCCAATTAATGATCATATTATCACCTTGATTTTCAATTCGAACATTTGTAAGCAAAAGGATGATCTAATTATAAAAAACTTCTATATCTCCCGATAGTTTCATTTTCCAAATCAAATATAAAAGTTTAATTAATTTCACAGCATCAAATTTGTAAGACCTAGCAAAACATCCAAAAACAAAATCTATGTAATAATTCGTAATGCAGTTAAACATCACTTATTCTATCAGAACAAAAAAAAAAAAGTCACCGTCATAAAAAGCCATTTTACAGAGAGTAAATAAAGAAAATGAAGACATTTTGACACCTTCTAGTTTACAAAAAACACTGGTTTAAAGAAAAATTTTAAAGGGTAAAACAATGGTTTAAAAAAACGTAAAACAAAATACCAATGATGATAAACAAACAAAAATATACAATAAAGGGATGAGTAAATCCGCGATGTAAGCAATATGCCATTTCTCGCACAACAGCAAATATCTTAAAAATAAATAACTGCTAAAAAAAACAAAATAACAAATGAAAAGGAAATACGAAAAAAACTATTAAGGGAAGAAAAAAATCTTACAAATTTTCGAAGAATCAAGAAAATACAATAAGAGGGAAAACGCACGAAAGAAAGAACACGGCGCGATTAAGACAGAGCACATTGTAGCAAATGTGTATAAACATCTACAGAATAGAAAAATGAAGATATACCTAAACTTTTCCCGTGTTTTGCGAATATTGAAAAAAAGAAAAAAAAAAAACCTAAAAAAAACACCGTCAGAAAAGGAATTATGAAGAACTTGCTGTGAAGAACTGATCACAAGGAATTCACAAATATTTCAGTGAAAATTGAATTGAAGTTGAAATCATACAACTGCTATGAAAAAATTTCAAGCTTACTTAATTTTGGAGTTCGAAAAAAAGTTAAATATTTTCCAGCAATGAGGATTTGCTAATAACCAAATTGCGGACGAAAGATGCTCTATGGATAAACTTTTTAGCTTTTCATTTCTCAGCATCATTTGAATGAATAAACTAATTTACACTCTTTCTGATTTTCATTCTGCAACGAAAATTTCATTTCCACTGCAACCGACCAAAAATGTGTTTGATAATGGTGGTATAGGCCTTGGAAGCACTGGTCTAACCTTCGACGGATCCCATGCTTTCGCAAGGTTTTCATCTAACAAAGCACTATCAATTCGAACCACCTGAAAAAAACAAATTATTTCCGTTTTAATTCTAAATCTTCGCAGTTTTTTTAAAACTTTAAATAATCCAACAACTAATTTTGACGACAGTTGTCTTTTGAAACTAAGAAAATAGACCTTGTTATTCTCATCAGTTGAGAATATTTCGACAAATGGTCTTGAATCTTCAATATGATAGCCGACAACATAACATTCCAACGTGCGACCTTGTTGCGTCAACGTTTGGAACAACTTCAATGCTTCATCGGACCACTTTGTTGTTCCTTAAAAGTGACGCAAAATATGCTGATAAAATAAATGAAGAAATGAAATGTATGAAATACAAATGCAATCGTTAAGTTGGGACCCCTAATAATTCATATAGCGAGCTTTCCGGAAGATAGCTTCCGAAAGACTCAAACCAACGTAGACCAAAGTAGAGAAAACGCCTGTGTCCGCCTTCTACGGTTTAATAAATTTGTGCTTTTCGCTTATTTTTTCCATTCTTTCACAAAAAATGAAAACAATACCATCCACGGGCATAACATGCGCCAAATAACATTCCGTAGCTTGAAATGGCAGCGTCATAAAATCAGTTCTGCAAGAAAAGAAAAATCGCATTGAGAAAAAACTGTCCCTTTTCCAACTTCACATTTATCAATACCTACCATCCACTTCATTATCATCATTATCACTAACACAATATTCGAATTCAAAATCATACCGAAATTGATAATAAAATTTATACTACGCAGAGATTCCAGCAATCCAAAACGAAAACTATTATCCATCACACTTTCAACTTTCGAATGAAAGATGAATCTTTAATGAAATAAATGACCCGATTTAACCTTTCTAGGAATTCTTTATTTCCATACTTTTTTGATTTGCTAACCTTATTTGTCGTAAATCGCTTCTTGGAAGACGACCATAACCACCATAATCTACATATCTTATCATTACTTCATCCTCTTCCTCATAGTAATCAAGCGTCACCGCACGATACCAACCATCAAAAGCTGGTGCAACGCATAACTTATCGACTGAAAATTGTTACAAATCACTTGAAAGCAAGCAATCACATAGGCTTCCACGTATCACAAAATGATTTGATTCTTCTTGTACGGTGTCATATTTTAAAATTCGAAGATAGAAAAACAATACCAACCGTCTACTGGTCTCGGCAAATCTGGTATACCTGCTGGCTGCATATAGACACCAAGCATATAATAATCTAGCCGCTGCAGTGCATTAAATGTTGGATGTTGCGGCTGTTGAAGAAAGAAATGGCCAACATCAATGGTAGCTGAACAAATTACTGGACAGCGTTCGCCCTCCGGCAATGTTAACTGTAAAATATTAATCATCATTTCCCGAATTACATTTCTCCCAAATCTCTTAATCCATTTCTAACGCTAAATCTGCCATAGTTATCCATTTCATGAAGTTCTATTATACAGTCCACTTTTCGAAAACTTTAGAAAATCTCACAGCCAAATCATATGACGTTTGTTTTTTAATGGAAAATCAAAAAATCATGAATATGGTAAGCATACTTTTTCCATATTTGATATTTAAAATCTATCATACTTCATCCATCTCCCTTCTCACTAATGTCTTGCAAAAAAAAAAGAGAAAAAGACAATAGTTGCATAAAATACGATAACATCTAATTATTTCTTGCAGCCATGTGACTGGCAATTTTAAGTTTTTTGAACATTATCAGAAAAATTAAATTTAGAACAAACTATTTATATTGTTAATCTAATAAATACTTCAGTTAGAATTGAATTTTGAATTTTATTATGAATATAGTAGTGATGAAATACTGTAAGAATGTCTCCCACCAAAATTAAATCATAAATTTCAATTTCTTCTTTGAAATTGCTACATGTACGCAGAGACATTAGTTATAGCAATTTTACGCCTATGAGTTTATCTATGCAGTCCAGTCACAAAACATGTGCAGTAGCAGTTGTCAGACATCATTTCCATTACTTCATTCTTGTCGTTTAGTAAAAATGCCTCCTGCTCGTTAAATGACATCAGAAATTTTATAAGATAACATATGGTAGTGAATCATTTCAACTATACTTCTGCTTGGTATTCATTAACTCCGCCTTCTAACTTTTCGATCTTATCAACTTTGATCAATTACCCTTTCTTTTCCAAAGCGGAATTGTGCACCAAATGGAGGGAAACAATATGAAATATTATAAATGTTTCAAATTACACAACCAAAATTCCCATGAAATGAGTGATTTCTCCCCCTTCCTCCTCAATTTCCTAACAAATGACGAATGAATCTTCGTGATTTGCAATTTCATTCCCTAGAAATATAAGCCCTTAATTTTATCTAGCTTTCTAAAGCCTGATATCTATAGCACTATTTCATTTACTGCCGGCCGGTTTGAATGTGTCATCCGGTTTAAACTCTGTATGAACTTTTGATCCACCAATTTTTTTTCAAAAATTTGAAAAAATCTTAAAGTTTTTAGAAAAAAAATTGCAAAGTAAAATCCTGTTTAAAGTGCTTTACATGAACTTTTTGTCCCACCAAACTTTTGAACCAAGTGATTTCTGGTGCATAATGCTTCAGAATTCTGAATCGGAATTACAGCAGTTCCCATTTCGAAAACATCAATAAAAAACGAGAATGCGGATCAAAATTTCTCAAAAGCAAAAGCAGAATACCTGCATCGGCCTTAAACTATAAACTGTTGCTGATGGATCTGGAAATGGTGGTGGCAGCACAGGCCTTAAATTCAATTCTGGAAAACGAGTAACGGGAAAACGACGCCGCATCATTCGTAGACATCTGTTAATATTTTCACGTGACCCTTCCACAGCGCAAATCTGATGCGTTTCTAACTGCAACTACTCAGCAATATTAAAGAAACTAGACGATATATAAACCATATTAAACAAAACTTACATTCCAACTATTACTGCTGATATATGCTGGAACTCAAAAAAAAAACTACCAAATAGTTTCAATCTTTAAAATCCTCGAATGTGTTAGCGCGTTAAAATTTCCAAAATTGATATCAAGAATTTTTAAAGCATTATATTGATAGAAACTGTCAATGGATAAAGTCAAGATAAGACTTTAAAACGGAAGAAAACACAAAAAACAAAGAAAGGTGGGGAAGAATGAAATAATTTCGCGAAAGAAAAGAAACGAAAACTGGAATCTCCAAGAAAGAGAACAAGCGGATTTCCAAAAAAAAAAAAAAAAAAAAAAATGAATATAGAATAATCAATGGAATTAAGATAGCGCTGATTCAAAATTTGAAATTCAAAAACGTATAAGCAAATATTCCGAAATTCTAAAGCTAAAAGAAAAAGTTCACCTTTGCTGGTGTATGATGCGGCCTGATAATCATTTTCACTTCCGTACGAAGACATAGCTCCTGAAAACGAATAATATTACAGAAAAGCAGGACAACACAAGCAAAAAAGCAACAGAACGAAAAAAAGTGGGAGCAAGCTGCTTCCAAAATAATGCTTAAAGCCAATCCTCTCAACACAAAGTGAAAAAAACCAGTTTATTTGGTCGACTATATATGAAGACACAAGATGTTTTCTCGCGTTGAAAGTAATTATCTAATCTGATTATTGTTCCCTTTCTTATTATTCACACCTATATTTCTGTATTCCATTCAGTTTGCAAAGCTAAATGATATTTACGAGCTGTTGTGATTTTAAAGATATTTTTTAACTTCAATTTGGAAAATCCGAAATAAAAGAAGTATGAATCCACAAAAAAATTCGGACACATTCAGTACATAATTATTTGCAAACAATTAACTGCAGCAATTTTTCTTCTGTTCAAAGCATTAACAAACAATATTTTAAATGAATGAATGAAGACCTTTATAGTTTTGCCTTTGATACCAATAATTAATCCAACTAATGTATTAGGTATCTCAAATTCATAAACAGATCGCACTTCTGAACTCCCTCGTGGTGCTATATCATCAGCTGGACTTAGTGAAGAAGCCAAACCTCCTGTTGCTCGTCCACTATCTTGCGATCCCTAAAAGGAATAAATTCCGTAATCAAAATTTCGGATTTTGAAGCATGAAATCCCAAAGCAATAAAAAAATTTTTTAATTCATAGTTTTATCTTGGCTTTGCAAACTTAGAAAATGTCTAAGTGCATATTTGGAAAAATAGCAAACATCAAAATCAAAATACAAGAAAAATGTCAACTTAATCCACCAATAACTACCTTTAACTTATCGTGATAATGTATCACGTAAACAATCAATGTTAATTCGCATTGGTATTACTATAATTTGAAATTTTTGTGTCGTGCAAACAGATAAGTAAATGAATGAATGAGAAAATGATTTTCTACCTTGTTAGTTAGAAGCGATACTGAATTTATGTAATTATTGCAAAATGTTTCGAAATATAACCAAAAGTCATTTTATGAAAAGATAACTGTGTATTCTTTTTTAAATTATGTTTATGAGAAGGTAATTTAGAAAAAAGAGGGATAACTTAGAAAAGCATAATATGAATGAAATTTTAGAAGCAAAATTTAAAGACATAAGGAATCAATTAAACTAAATGCAGCTGTAAATAAATCGATAAGATGCTTTATAAAAAAAAGCAAGGAAATAAACCGACCCAGGTAGAAGGCGGGACAATATCGGCATTTAACGATGCACTGGACCGTCCGGAACCAGATAAGGTTTTGGATGTACAGTTGCTAACACTGGATATTGTGGTAGGTGGATTCTGTATCATCAGGGATGAATTAAAAGGAATATTTTGAAGTGGCAAGAATAATGATGCTGAAATGAGCGATGATTGCGGAATCTGTGCCGGAGTTGTAGGCATCGCTGAGCTAGCAGCGACTGGCGGTAAAAGGAAAGGA
The DNA here is from genome assembly GCA_037074765.1 of Mansonella perstans. Classification (NCBI taxonomy): domain Eukaryota; kingdom Metazoa; phylum Nematoda; class Chromadorea; order Rhabditida; family Onchocercidae; genus Mansonella; species Mansonella perstans. The sequence continues at coordinate 13,285 of JBAMDO010000081.1, forward strand.
TCTATATGAAGATTGGCTGGCCATGATTTCTCGGAATCCAAGCAGGAAGACCTAAGCGATGGTGGATAGACGGTACTGGGATAGTGACAATTACTATCACTTTGAAAGCTTGTACTAAGCGAGGTAGTTGACGCAACCGTAATAACCTCTTGATCCATGTATGGTAGGTAGCGAAGTAACAATAGCTGCCCTTCAATTCAGTTTCTGTATTCTTTGCAGAGATTAACACTTCAAAAGCAACAAATAATGGATGCCTCGGAAAATTTCTGGGAATAAAACTGAAAACAGGAAGAAAAATCCGAAAGCAGTGACTGACCAAACGCCCTTTCAGGGCAGAAGCAACAGACACAAAACCTGCAAATAATTTGTGAAAGTAGCATAAAACGAAACTTCTCAATATGTTCTGATACCGTTACAAACCAACAAGTCCCGTAACTTCCCCCGCAATTTTTCTGTCATTCAACGATGGAGCTACAAAGACGATAGACATACGGAAGTTGCAACGTTAAGATCAGCAAGTCCCGTAACTTCCCCCGCAATTTTTCTGTCATTCAACGATGGAGCTACAAAGACGATAGACATACGGAAGTTGCAACGTTAAGATCAGCAAGTCCCGTAACCTCCCCCGCAATTTTTCTGTCATTCAACGATGTAACTACAAAGATGATAGACATACGGAAGTTGCAACGTTAAGATCAGCAAGTCCCGTAATCTCTTCCGCAATTTTTCTGTCATTCAACGATTGTAACTACAAAGATGATAGACATACGGAAGTTGCAACGTTAAGATCAGCAAGTCCCGTAACCTCCCCCGCACTTTTTCTGTCATTCAACGATTATAGCTATAAAGATGACAGACATATACGGAAACTGCAACGTAATAAAGCGACAGTCAACAACGTGTACGAAATATACGACGACGTATCATCATTGTACCCTATAACAGTGAATGAGTGATGATGCGCGGAGATATGGGCGTGCATTCTATGATACAGACAGACGGACACACACACACACATACCTACACACACATATGTTGAAGAGGATTGCATAGACATTCGTGGGGAACACCATTGGCGACAGCACAGACACTCGTGAGGTAATGGCGTAGAAAGAGCGAAGATCGGTTGGAGAGTTGACAGCATATGATGACACTCTTCTATTCAGTACACATCCACGTGCATCCTTTCTCTTTAATCCTCTACTCATCACATACTCTTTTCATACTCTCAAATATCTCTCACCTAAAATATAGCATATATTGGCATTATGCCAAACCTATCACCAACCATACAAAGTATTCTATAGTTGTTGCATTTTTATTGCAATGCATACACTCTCACTCCTACTATAATGTTAAAAGAAAGTCAATAAGTATTTCAGGTCACAGGGACGTGTACTTTATATTTAGGAATCTGATAAGATGCCTTATTTCAGGCATAGTATGTATGCCACATTTTCTTTACACACTCATCCACTACCACTACTACTACTATCACTACTACTACTACTACTACTACTACCAGTACCACTACTACCACTACTACTACTATCACTACTACTACTACTACTACTATAACACTATTACTATTGCTACATCACTATTACTACTACTACTGCCATCACTGCTATTGCTATTAACTACTACTACTATACTATTACTGCTACTACTACTATCACTGCTACTGCTATTAACTATTATACTACTACTACTACCACTGCCATCACTGCTATTGCTATTAACTACTACTACTATACCACTACTACTATACTACTACTACTGCCACCACTGCTACTACTATTAATTACTACTAATTTCTGATACTCAATGCTCATTTTAACATTTTGTAACGATGATCCAAGAGATGAAATGAATAAATGAAAGATGACAAGCAAACTATTGGAGCACACCTGCACTTACGCAAGCATACAATATGAGCCATTTGGTTAGTGAGGAATGGTAGTGTAGCATCACCTTGCATATAGAAGTTTTAAATTTAAATTAAATTTTTGCAAAAATTTCCTTTTTTTTGCAAAAATTTATTACAACACACATTACATTTCTCATCCCAACAAAATAACTATAAATTATCAAATTAGTCAATTTGTTGAAAATCATTGAACTCATTAATATCAATGAGCTCAATTTAACGAGAATGAAAAATGTATGAGTATAAGTGATTACTAAAGAAATACGAGACAAAATATTTCAAATTAATTATTCATTTTAGGCCAAATATTGAAATTTTTTTTTTTTTTTTTTTAAATTAATATTCAATATACGAAAATTATACCAAAAAAAGAAAGGAAACTTGGCATTTAAATGATATTAAATTTAAAAAAAGCCATAAAATTTTAAAAAACATTGAATTCGCAAAGAAATATTCACAGAGAATTATTGGTGAATGAAGCAGTACGGGAAACAATGATTCTAAGTAAAAGAATGAGAAAAAACACAAATTTGCTTTTTAAAAATTATTTTGAAAAATTTAAATAGAAGAACTAAGCAGTAGATATTATCGGCACCAATTTCAAAGAATACAAAAGCTTTCTGCCAAAAAATTAGAAAAATGTAACAGATATTCTAAATCTTGACACATGAGTGACACAGAAAGAAATGTACCGAAATGAGTGTGAAGTGGTAATTAATTGGTAGAGAAAAGAGACGTTTTCGTAATTCATCTTTTTCAAAAGTATTTATTGATGCGATATCAATTGATCAGAAATTAAATAACTTCGAATTTGCTATTTTCAAAATTCCTCATTTCAAATTTTTTGAAAAATCAACAATAAATTTTTGATTAAAAAATATCCCTCTAGAAAGGAGAAATTTATACATTCTATTTCTGAAATTTATATATTCTATTAATTTATATATTCTATTTCTGAAATTTATATATTTTATTAATTTATATATTCTTTTTCTGATTATTGTGTCAAAAATACTTTGGAGAGCAACAATAAATCTTCGATATAACAAATAGCAAACATTATATTGAAGAAATTTTCAAATGGTAAAATTAGAGTTCAAATTCCTTTAGAACTATCACTCAAATGATTACATTGCAGAAGCAGCTAAATAATGATTATCATACACCAAGAAGTTCGAAGCAAGTAGAACAATTCCATTCTCATTAACTTACGAAAATAGATTATGCTAATTAAAAAACTGAACCTGACTACTCGATGTGTTTAGAGACCTGCATTGAACAATATTCGAGTCAGAATTCTGTTTGCTGATACCAACTTCATCGTTTCTCGTAATACAAGTATTTCCTCTTTCAACTTCCGATCCCATCCAAACTGACGAAGATCCCAAAGTTTCTTCTCCATTAGCGATCTGGAAATGATAACGATTGGAGGATTCTTTAGATAAAAAATGAAAAAATTTCGCTCAAAAATTTTCTAATTTTTAAATGCACTAAGGAAAAAAGAAAGAATACTGGCTTAGTACAATGTGTTTCATAAAACTGAATTCAGAGATATTATTAAGTCTTCCCTAACTGAAACATCAAAAATTATCTAAGGCGGTATTTTTTTTTTCCGTTCAGTGCACGAATTCAGAAACATAACAAAAAGTGAAGAACAAGTTCATCTAGCACAAATGTACAAGTGCAACAATATATTTTACACCAAAATGCACTAAACTCTTAATTAATTCCCCATGGAAATTCGGTAACTTTCGAGTAATGAATAAGTTAATTTGCATAAAAGAGCAATTTATTCCAAATGAATAAAATCAAAACTTACCAAAATCTTATCTGGATGAGGTAAGCTGTCTATTGGATTTTTCTTCGATTCTAGTAAACTATTAGTTGGGACTTCAAAAACAGGTATATCATTCATATCATCAAATAATACATCCTCACGGAGTTTCCTATCAAAACGGTTATTGTCCAGTCCAGCATCTTCAACATTATTGCTCGGAGTTACATCTGTGATATCATTTGACGCTGATGACGCTGATGCAAAATTTTCTTTTGAATTTGTTCTGCATCCTTTCAACAAGTCAGAATTCTTCAGATTGCATGACTCTGCATTCAACTTTTGCTTTATACTTTCACTAAAATAAGAAAGCAAGTTTACTGATAAAATGAACTATAATTACACAGAGCAGTAAAAGTAAAATTTGACGATATTCATGCAGCGTGCTTAATGGCTAAGAATGAATATTTGCTTACTGAAACCAGTTAATATTGTGACAAAAAAAACTTGCAATATTTGTAACTTTTTTAAATCTTATTTTCTAATAAAATACAACGACAATGGTTAATACATATAAAACTAATTAAGTGATAACTTTACAAACCATTTCAAACTTTTTTGTCGTCTTATATACCAGTAAGTAAGAGCAAATGCTAAACTGCCCATAATAACGGCTACTGAATGCCGCGTTAAGAAATTTTTCATCAGCCCGTTGGGCATTCTGTAAAATGCACATTATATAAATTTTAATCATTCTAAATGCCTTTTATTAGTTCACTTCAATTTGAAAGCACTTTTATTGCAGGATAGAAGTTCTTTTCTGCTTCAAAAAAATATTTTTATATGAAAATTTTAAATATTTTAGATATTTTAACATTCCATTGGATAATATTAGAATTCATGATTTGTTAAAAGTTCATTCCTTTTTTAATCGATTTGTTATCATTTGATAAAAAGCTAAAATACTAAGCTTCATTTCATTTTCAGCATCTCTTTACAAATATCACTGAACAAATAAGACTATAAACACAATCAAACCCTTCCTTTCATTTTTCTAAATAAAAATCGATTCACTCTTGTCTCTGTTAATAAACTTTTCTACTCACCGATTGTGCAAATATTTATCCTTCTTTAAAAAAAAAACAGATTATTTCACAGAATTTTTTTTACGGCAATAGACTGCTGTGTTTTGCAATCTGAAATATACGAAACACTAAATAAAGTATTTAGTAAAAATATCACTTAATGACGTTCAATAATCATCCATTATCAGTGCATCTCATCAGATAAGCAACAAGCATCTTTTTTGCTGCCTATTTTGAGATACTAAAATCTTCGTTAAAGATGCATTAAAACTTATGTAGTTTTTAAGAGCAATGCCTTTGTTAGATAATTAGGTAATTTTCAAGAAATCAATTTGATATAAGAAATTGCGCGAAGGAAAGCTATTGGAGAAAAACCTGTAATAGTATATGATGGTACTACAGTATGAATTCAATGATCGAAGGCTCGAAATTGGTAGTATTCAGACTATTAACAGTTACGCAATTATCCACCAAAGGAGATATATCTTTTTGCACTTCTCCCGCTACCATTTGCATCACTATCTCTTCTTTCACTTCTCCCGCTGCCACTTGCACCACTATCTCTTCTTTCATTTCTCCCGCTACCACCTGCATCATCACTATCTCTTCTTTCATTTCTCCCGCTACCACCTGCATCATCACTATCTCTTCTTTCACTTCTCTCACTGCCACTTGCATCACAATCTTCTAAGACCAAATAAATAGGGTATGGTATACCTGATACATTTCATTTTAAAGTTTTCCAAACGAAATTTAATTTAATCTAGGAAAAGAGCCTCCGTTGCTTCTATTTACATACAATTTCAAATGATCCCTTTCATTGCAAAATTACAAACAATTGCAAACGATTATGTTATCTGTCATATGTGAATGAAATTGCTACAATGATTTTAAATAGAGCAAACATATCGATAGAATAAACAATAGAATGATGTTTCATTCCAGTTAAGAAATATGAAGGAAATTGATAGAAATGATAAAATAAAGTATATTATATGATGTACTGATTAAAATCTTGTACATTTAAAAAGATCAACATATTTAGTAAAATATTTCATTGGTAAAATGATAGGAGTTAGTATCGCAACAACAATACTAGAGAGAATGTTACTTCTACTTTGATTTTTTATCAGTTATTTAAAACCTTTTAATTTTAGAGTATTCTTTCTTTTGACAATAAAAATAAGATCTCATTTAAGATAATTTTAATCTTTTACTGAATATAATTCGAAATTTTAAATCAGACAAAAATTCAATTAAATGTCAACCCGGAAATCAAGTAATGAAGCATTCTGAAACGCCTAAATTTCCGAATTCATTTGTGAAATAATTATTTATGAAATATTTGATCTTGCAAGAAATACTTCCTGATTGCTTTTACTATATAAATTAGGTCCATTATACCAAAAAGTTAGTTCCTAAAGAAGGGCTCTCGAAATCTTCGAAAGAAACTCTTCAATACAGTACTGCAAATCTCAAAACAATCACAAACAAAATGAGCGAGTGATAGCTTGTCAATAGATAACCAAATTGATATCAGTAGATAACCAAATTGATACTTTTAGGCGACATATTTGATCAGTGGAGGCAGAAATAACCTGTTATCTTCAAAGATTTTGAGCAAATTAGAAAATATGGAAAGCGCCAGGAGAAACTATAGAGTATCCTTATAATCACCCAAGGGTCAAAAAGTCATGCTATCAAAATTTCCAGGAAAAAAACAAATGGATTTCAGCATCACGTGACAAAGTGACATCAGGCTATTTTTTACTTAAAAAAATCGCCTTTTGCCTAGAGATTTAGCGAGTTTTGTTGTGCCTGAATTTCCTCGTGTAAAGTTTGCACTTGCGGCAAAAAGTCATGCTATCATCAAATTTCCGCTAACACTAACTTAATCTAAATCAAAAACTATTAAAGCAAAGAATAAATCCGCTAAAAACAAAACCATTTTATTTGTTTGTATAAAGGAAAGAAAAAGATCTAGAAAAATTAATCTACAAAAATGAAATGAATGAAAAGGATAAGCAAGGCTTGTAGAAAAAACGTAACAATATCTCTCTTGCAATAATGTTATTCCAAATCTTTTTTCAATAAGTTTGGAAACTAACTGACTGATTGACATTTGAATTCATTCTAATTCATTCTAAACTTTCCTTCCATCAGACTTTCTGAATTTGAATGCTTGCCTATTTATTTCAACATAAATGCAGTAAATTTGCAAAACACAACGAAATGTTTTTATTTTTAGTAAAAGGAGAAAAAGAAAAACCATTTTGAAAAATTGAAAAAAAAGCACATAAATCTAAGAAAAAACGGTACAAAATTTGGAAATTTCATGAGAAACTAAAGAAAGCGAAAAAAAAACCCCGAAGATAGACAACACCAAACTATAAATATTACTCTTTTATCCATAGAATTTCATATATTTTCAACAAAAACGTAGATATAGTCGTTGCTGATAACTATTCCAAGACTGATTTTCTCTGATGCAGCGCTTCCAAATTGAATTTCATTTTCAGTTCAATGTTAATGAAAGTAATTCTTGGAATCATTTTTATAATGTTCCTCAAATAATATTATTGATTGTTGATTATAGCTCATTATGTGATCAGTCGATCATTGGTCACTCTGTGGTCAGTCATCGGTCATTCTGTTATCACTTTTTATTTACACTCTAAATATCCATCACAATTCAACTATTCTTCATTATTATTTATCATTATTATCTCTCTCAGAGATTCAGTTAATCATTGACATGATTGTTGAAATGAATGCAAATTGATTGGAGATCAGTACTCGAATATTTTTTTTTTTTTTTGTATCAACGAGCGAGGAAATGATCTTATCACATTGATATATATTCCATAATTAAATTATTTCTAAAAAATATTTTCAAAAAAGAATGTTTCGGCTTTCTTTTCTAAATAACTTACTATTTCACATGGCATAGTTGAGACATTGATTTTATCGTTGTCTATGTGATTCGAATATTTGGATACTGATTCCATAAACGATCATACTATCAGTTAAGCAAATTCATTTATATTTAATCAGCTTTAAAATTAGAAACTGCACACCGAACACATATGAATTTATACATATTGCTCCCACTTGAAGCGATAATAGTATAAATTCCATGTTGAAAAATGCGCTAAGTGAAATTATGCTTATATGAACGATAAAGGTAAAGCTAGTAAGTAAGCTAAAGTAAGCTAAAAGTACGTAAGTAAGTAAGCTAAAAGTAAGCTAAAAGTACGCTAAAGCTATTAGGGAATCTTCAAAGGCAACAAGCAGTTAGTTAGCAATTTGATTAATCGCGTAGTAGTTATCTGATACATTAATCAAGGAACGATTCCTATTATTTGAAAATGGAAGTAAAAAAAAAAAAAAAAAGTTTCAACGATACATTTAACTTTTTTTTATGAAAACTTTGAATGGAAGAAAAATCTTCACCAATTTTGATATCTTATTGTACTAGCTATGCTTATTCGAGCTGAAAATAACTGAATGTCGAAGGTTAGTCGACTAATAACTCAAACGGAGTTACTTGACAACTTATACATTCCCATTTTTAAAGAATAATACATGATCTTTGGAGAAAAAAACACTGTAATGAAAGTTCGAATAGTTTTAGTAATTTGTGGCAAGCAGAATGGGATTGCACTTTTATCCTATCTGTAAATCAAAACATTGTGAAAGATCATAAAAATGATATAACGACAACAACAAACAATCCAAGTAACATGTAACATAATGTCTTGGAAAGTGAGCAGTAATGGTAACAACCTATGTTTTTATTAATTTGCCTTTTTGTTGACAAAAGGGATCTTTCGATAGCAGAATGATGCTTTGTGTACACCCAGATTCTACTCTCAGAAAATTCATCAAATCCTATTTTACAAACCGCTAATAGCAAAACAGACACCAAAGTGAGGTCTAAAAAGAAACCGGATCAATGCACGGGACTGTACAAGGAATAATCAATGCACGGAATTACTTGTACACCAAGAAGAGTCGAATTCGCAAAAAAAAATTAACTCTATTTTACCAGCTGTACAAATGTGATATCCCGGATAGTAAGTAGCCCCTTCTCTTTCATTTTTTGAAAATTCAATTTCTAGTAAAAATATAAAAAAAGCAATCCTAATAAATGGAAACAGCAAAATGATAATAGTAACCATAAAAAAAATTACAACGACCGATTATTCATATTACTGATTTGAGCAGTAACACTGGCAATTTTCTACAATATCAATACGAGGACAAAAGCAAAAGTATTTTTGAAAGAAACATTAAATTGTAAAAATATAAAGCCGGGGAATAATTGACGTAAGCAATTTCGCATAAGATTTATTTAATTATAACCTTTATTTCTAACTTATCGTGAAAGATAATGGAAAAGAATGCTAATGTCAAGATTACGAATATAAGATAAATATAACGAATCGGTGGTTCAAAATTTCGGGATTTTCAAGAATGGAACAATCCAAACATTACTTTTTGTTTGCACGACTTCCCAAAAAACTGGAAAGGAAATCCCATACGCGAGATCTACCAGTGGTACGTGCAACACATTCCTCAGCTTTATTAGCGCTTACAACATCTTCTAATTTTTCAGCATTTCTGGTGGCAGTGTCATAATTATGATCTGAAAGTTTTCATACTTAGTAAAGATGTAAAGGACGTCCACAACGAGTTTCATTTACAGAAAATCATTTTCAAATTATCACTGTTTTTCTCAATGATAAAAAGATCGGGAAGCCCTTCATTAAAAACTGATAAAAAATTCGCGTTTGCAAACCTGCGTGGCTTTCCACAGACACTTTAACTTTTTTTTGTGATGGTTCGAGAGATGAAGATGATGAACGACGTCGAGCAAACGGCCGCCGACCAGCAAGAAACAGATCTCGTGCATAAGGATCATGTTCGAATAACTGATTCGTAGTTCGCAGGGCTTCTAACATCAACGAAGGTGACAAAGCCGATGCGCTACCTATAACAATTAATTATCATTTATTTAAGTCTGATATCAACCAAAAATTTTTGCAACTACTCAAGAAATAAGAAGAATGCTTAGCCACTATGACCGAAAATTCTCGTCCAAAGCAGAAGTCTGTAAATCTATAAGTCATTGATTACGGTTAAAAAATATCACATACAAAGAAATCAAAAGTACAATTGAACCAACTTAGCATTTTCCTCATACTATTCCTTTTAAATAAGTATTTTGATGGTCTTATTAACAAACTAATTCAAACGAAATAAATTAATAATTCCGAAAATTATAAGATTTTACCACTGCAACGTTGCGAAACAGCAAATTTTTGAAAACCATGGCAATGTTTGGTCAAGGAATGCTGATTACTACTGAAACATTTCTCATCGACATTGTTATTACCGCCAATACTCGACGCATTATCTTTTCCCACAAGTTTTAAATGCTTTGTTTGTTTTCTTCGACAGGCCTTAAGCACACTTCTTTGCCCTGGAAAAAGTTTTTCTATATAGAGATACAAATAATAGACACTTCTTGAACTAACTGTACACTGAGAAAGGAATTCAAGAAAATTTTGACAAAATTAGAACTAAATCCTAGTTCCTGTCTATTTATATGAAAAAAAATGTACAGCTAGTATATATATATATGAGGTAAAAAAAAAATTTGAAGTAAGCAGAATTGATCAGCAATTTGAAATGCGGTTTGTACTGAATTTCACTGTGTTTTCGCTATTTACTGCAATTTTAAGTTTTAATAATTTTATTTAAAACATTACATATTGTTTTTGAATGAGGATTTGATTCGACTGAAGTAACTAGAGATTTCTTGCTTGACAAAGATGAAGGCATATTGCAATATTCCTAAAAAATCACTTTTTTTTATCGAAAGTAAAATTAATAACATCCATTATTCAACAGCTTGAAAAACTGAGAGTTCGTAAATGAAAATTAGCCGAGTTCAAATAATAATGTCCCAAAATTAACTTACCATGCTGCCTATGTTTGAGCTAGAAGGACTGGAAGAATGCTTTGGACTTGATGAACTATGACCAAATACACCATACTGAAAATACTTCTTAACATTAACTAACAATAGGCTACGATTTCGATTCTTTATGTTGACAAAGTTAGCTTGATAGATAATCTATCTCTTTTCTTCCTTTTTCTCCCTTGCCAGGCATCCAGCAAAATACAATTGATTAACTGAGGCAAAAAAAGCTTGTTCTCTTCATAGAAGTCATTCTTCTAGGTAGTGAGCTTCAGTCCCTTTTGCCTTGTCTCCCCTTTTAAGATATCATTATCTTTGAACGCACCTTGTCAGTGTTTGCTTTCGAATCTGTTGCCCACATCCCTTCTGCTTCTACTGCAACATCCTCATTAATGCAATTATCACCACATGAATTGTTAGCTATCTCCTTCCTTGCTACATCTCCATCACAGGAATATAGAATGCTTTCGCTGAAAGTGGTAAGTTAAAACAGTTAAAACGCATTCGAGAATTTAGTTATACATCAGTACCGTTTATATGGCTCTCAGCTATGCTTTTTTATTCTACGTAAAAGGTCTCTCAAAAAATAATGTTTGTCATAATAAATGGCAAAGTGCTGACGTATTCAGACCTCCTATTCCCCACATTAGTGTTACCTGAAAATGCAGGGTTTGTTTCGGCTTTATCATAAGAGTAAAATTTACAGCTTTACTTTACCAGCATCATATTTTTTCGAAAATCTGTAAAAAGCTCGTTGTAACACGAGTATCTACTTACTCTGCGATGCTTCCATATAAACCATCCATTCCTTCCAATAATACGTTGGTAACACATCCAGCTGATAACACTTTAACTTTACTATTCGCGCCAAGTAATACATTTAAACGACGTGTCGTTGAGACATGATCTAACGAAGACAGCGACACTGTTGGCAAATCTGAGAACTGTACCACAGTAAGTGGACGTCTAATATCACGAGCATATCCAGGTCCATTGTAAGCGACTTCTAGAATAATTTCAATCAGCTCATTGTCAAAACCTTATTCATTTTTTTCTCCCGCTTCCTTAAAAATAAAAGGATAAAATTTAAAATTCATAAGTTTTCCATTCATCACTGCATAGTCGTCAGGATATATCACCACGTAATAAGTTAAATTTGTAAGATTTTTTTATTCCGACCACAGGCGTTAAAAATGACTCCAGCACCAAGAAAAATAAATTCATTATGAAATGATGCATAAGGCAGCGACGATTTTAACAACTCCATAATTGAAAGAAATCATAGGGCTGCTAACCTGTAGTAAAATTGGGATCTACGACACCCGAATAATATAAATCGACATCCAATGTTTTCAGCTGTTTACAATATTTCGGTCCTAACATGATCGTCGAGTTCTCGAAATCTGTAAGTGCTCTATCCAGACACAAATTAATATCATCAGCCAAAATCGATGTATCATTAACTTCTACATCCTTTTTATCGAAAAATACCTGAAAGTGTACAATAAGTAAGAAGTAAAGTTTAATTGCCATGAATCAATGATAATAAATGGACATCTAATAAAATTCAAACAGTACTCATTATTTGACCAGATTATTTTTAATGATTATATGGACTTCTGTGTACCAGTAACTGTATTATTTCTCAATATTTTCATTTCTGGTTCGCGAAAATTAATAATTTGAATCAAACAAAGGTTTCTGATCCTTAGTAAAGGTCCTTACCCACTATGAATGTGGTTCGATAAAAAACTTTTAAGAGGGAAATTTTAACGTTTAAGAAGAAAATTTTAAGAAGGAAACTGCAGTAAGAACTAGCCGATATAACTGATATATTATCAGCACGTGACGCTCCCCAACCTTCCAATGCATGACGCAGTATCCAGCGAGAATGATTCGGCAACCTGCCATGCTAAAATGATATAATATGAAATACTTAATGCACATAACTGTACAAAACATTGTAAGGAAATTACTTTAGAATTAATGCCAGTTTCGTTAAAGGTCCTTTTCTTCTCTAAAATTCAACCCACAGTCCCAACCTTGTCAAAAATTACTGTTGTCGGTAGAGCTGATGCTTGAAAAATGAATAATTACTTTATCGCGTGATGATTTTTCATAATGCATCACAATATCGACTATTTGTTGCGGTTTTAAAACATTGGTTAATCCGTCTGAGCCAAGCACCAAACATAAATTTTTATCGTTTAGATCATACACAGCAATATCTGGTTCAGGACTCACAACAAACTGTTTTGTTTTTCGATTATATGACCATAAATCACCTGTAAAATTTAAAAATACTAAGAGGTTAAGAATCCCGAAAAAAAGTTTTGAAAGATGTAATTCTAAATCTAAGATTAGTATTATTTAAATCCTTAAATAATATCCACTCATCCATCCCTTGAATTAAGCAATTTCCAAAATTTAAATGTAAAAATTAAATATTTTTTAAATCCACCAACCTAAAGCACGAGCAACAGCAAGAAAAGCAATGCTTTCGGTTGGTGTAGACCTGCGTACAGGTCCAGTATGACCCCGAATAGGTCTCGTCCAAACAACGCGTGTGACGCCTGACTTCTTCATTACTGCTCCACCAGCACTGTTGATCCGTTGCACTTCGACAGAATTGTCGGGCTTATGATCAACTGTCAAACTGTTACCCCTTATTTCACCATCTAAAGATCCCTTTCGCTTCAAAAATATTTTTGCATTAGGTTCGAAAAAAGAATGCTTCTGGATTCATGGAATTTAAACTAGAATAAAATTTCTCGAAAAGTGCGAATCGTATCCGTGGGTAAAAAAGCAAGAAAAGACATTAACGAACTGTTCATTTCTCCTACGATTACAGCGGAATCGCCGACATGTCCAGTAAATATCTTTCCATGTCGAATAAAAGTACAACTAGCAGTAGTACCTGCCGTACTGGCGTAACCGGAGGAAGTGAGAGGCCAATCGTCTGTAAAGCATCGTTTTTAAATTTCTTATTACAAATGAATTATTTTAAGATTTCAGTAAATCGTAAATGTTTCATATACCAACCAACAACTTTCCACATCGCAAGATGTGTTTCCACGAAACCTTTTTTTATAGCCTGCAACATTTGCTCATCACTACCGTCGAAGCCATACTGCGACTGAATGTTTTTAAGGAGATGTTTTCGAACATAGTCACTGGCTTCTGAACCACCATGTCCATCGTAAACAGCCAAATATAGATAATCAACAGCGCCATTAGGAAGTCTAACACATTCGATGTGTACTCGATCCTCCATATATCTTCTGCCACCCTGAAAACTTTTTGCTCAAATCTCTTGCACGTATCAAGTCTAAAAACAATTATCATTATAATGATATGAGAGCAAAGATATTAATGATAACAAAATAATCATAAGGTACAGCGGAGATTATAGCAATATTTCATTATTGCGCTATGACCTGAAAGGGAAAGAAGTCTTTAATTGTTCTTTTCAATATCTACAGAAATCAATGCTATATGAGAGGAATCCAGGATTCTAACAGCAATAGCTCTGTTCCAATTTTTCGTCTAGCTATCGATGTGATGCTATGGGCTTGATTTTAATCTGTTAATCGCTGTTAATATATTATTAGCAATCTTATCACAAAAATCAATTGTATAGCGCTAATTTTTTCTTCAAATTATCATTAAATTATGAAAAATAGTAGTGATAACAACATAATAAAAAAAAACTGAATATACCTGGCTGGCAGCAACACTAATCCGTACATGTTGTCCATAATGTATCACATCCGAAGTGGATGCAGCCATTGGCATCCACTAGCCTTCTTCAAATCCAACTAATACAGAAACTGTTTCTAAAAGTTTTGCATTTCTGTTGTTTGATATGCTTACATTTAAAATTAAAGCATTAAATTGCATTCAAAATTGGAAGAGTTAAATGAAAAAGTAATGGAAATGAATTGGATAAGTTGGAGTCTTTCCTAGTAAATTATAGCAGTTGGAAGAGAATAAAAAAGAGCCATTCTTGACAAATCCTCTGTTAAACCAATACTAAAACTTTGAACTATAACTAATTGATTTCAACCACTTATCATTAAGTGAATAATTAATTAGCAGAAAATGAACCTTTATTACTAATGAATTTATTGACAATATGACAGTTCAGACAATGAGATAACCGCAAATAGTGGTGAAATTTCGAAAAATTGTTGAATATGAATAAATGAGCAGGTGTTTGTCAAATGAGAGCAACAAATCAACCAGCATTTTATTAATCGTTTGTAAAATGAAATTTATTGACAAGTGTAGGGCGGCAAAACACAAATAGAGAAGGTGGACTGTAGCGAAGTGGAAAACAGAAGGAGAGAGAGAGTAAAGTGGAGAGAGAAAGGGAGAAAGAGAGAATGTAAGGAAATACTACAGAGAACTCTCTCTTTCTCTCTACACGCACACGTATATCTCATCGTCCACTGCTCTTTGTGAAATCTTTTCTCACACGTATAGCACGCACACGTATATCCCGTCCACTGCTCTTCGTTAAATCTTCTCTCACACATATAGCACGCACACGTATATCTCGTCTACTGCTCTTCGTTGAATTTTCTCTCACACGTATAGCACACACACACGTAGAACACGTCCATTGCTTTTCGTTGAATCCATTTGTCAGATGACAAATGACATTTATCTTCGTTTTAAGTAGTTAGAATCCTTTAATGGATAATTTCTCTTTTAACTATTACTAAGCAATTAGTATTTTCATCTTGTCAATCCATCCTGAAATGATTTACAAACGATTTAAGTTTATATGCATCATATAGAGTACTCTATGTTTTATGTGCAAACTATAGGGAATGCATGACCGATATAACGATTTAGGATAACTTAAATGAAAAAGTAACCAAAGTTTTCTTGAATCACATATGCCAAGAATGAATACTAGATGCACCTGGTAAAATCAAATCATCATCGTTGCAATTGAAATTAGTACATTGGCATCAATTTTTGAGATACACTATTTTAAATTTCAGATTTGTGAATTTGATTGCAATGATGGATATCGATGAATTACCAGATCTTGTTTTGGAAATAGTCTTCTCATATTTGAATCAATATGATGATTTAGAGAATGTCCGATTAGTTAATCGTCGATGGTATCGTGCTGCGTGCACTATTATTAATATTCTAAAGAAATCCTTTCTTCGATGCAATCAACTGATTTGGTTAGTTAAAATTTAACTTTTAAAATAAATTATTGTGATGCAAATAAAATTTGAACTAAAATGATTTCAAGTCACAACAAGGAAAACACAGTTGAAAAATAAAAAATTTGTTTTTTTTTTTTTTTGAAAATTAAGTTGAAAAACACAGCTCCTTATCAACTATATTGTTTGAAGAAATTTTTTAAAAGTTGAAATTTATTTGAAAAAGTAATCGAAACATTGATACGTCTTATTTTCAGGGAATTACATGCAGCAGAAAAAGAAGAGAATAGTACAATTGCAAAACGTTGCTCACATTCAGGTTGTTATCATGATGGTACCAAAAAAGTGTATATTTTTGGTGGATGCACTGATAATTATACCGCCTTCAATGACCTTTGGAGTTTCGATCTGGTATACTTCTACAATCCTTATATTTGTTGAATTTTCGGAATAAATTATAGCAATTTGATATATCTTTTTGATCTTGTTGATTTAAAATTGGTGCATTCCCGTAGAAATTATGTAAGTAGTCACTAGGTTGTCTGAAAGGTTCAAAATTGCAATTTCAGAGATCTCGCAGCTGGTGCCGAGAATTTATTAAGTGTGCTCCATTTCCACGACCTAAGGCGATGTCCATTTTTGTGCCGTACAAGGAGTATTTGATCCTTCATGGTGGATTTGCAAAATCCTCGCCAAACCCAATTCATCAAGCAGCTAATTTTTTTAGTGAAATACACATGTATGATACTATAACAAATGAATGGATTGAGGTAATTAAAGTTTAATTATGTATTAGGAAAATGTTGCTTCATTGTAGCACATTCATTGATTTATTGTTTAAAATTCTCTGTGCTTTATATTTCATTAAATCATATCGTATCATCCAAGATGCGGAAGGATTTGACTTAACAGAGAGGCAAGATATTTATCATAAACAAGCTTTAAAATAGCAGAATTATTTCCATTTTTACCAGCTGGGTAATCTCGAACAATTTCATTTGCATGACGATTAATGAGAAAATTTGGGCATTTAAAACCTTTTCAATTTTCCTCAGACGCATAATTTTTGATATTTTCCCAAAAGTTTCAGGTCGAAA
This sequence comes from Mansonella perstans, assembly GCA_037074765.1. Taxonomy (NCBI): domain Eukaryota; kingdom Metazoa; phylum Nematoda; class Chromadorea; order Rhabditida; family Onchocercidae; genus Mansonella; species Mansonella perstans. The sequence continues at coordinate 30,343 of JBAMDO010000081.1, forward strand.
CGGAACCTCCACCACCTGTGATTGCAAGTCATTGTGCATGTGTGGTAGATGATTCGTTGATTATTTTTGGTGGTTCTCAGAATAGCCGGGCTACAAATGCTGTCTATGTTCTGGATATTACCAGTAAAATTTGGCATATGCCATCATTCGTCCAGTAGGTTTCCTGCGAGATTCTTCACAGATTTTTGGTAACAAAAGATTTACTGGTAATTCATAATCTCTCGAAGATGTCAGATTATTGTGTATTCATTATCACATTTCGGGAGTTTTAATAAGCTCATTTTCTGTAAAATGTTTTATTAAGCTCGAAGTGATACTTCATATGGTGTCGGTTCCTCGTTATTTGCATTCAATAATTGGTTTGATTAAAATTTAAATATATCAAATATTAGTTTTGGAGGATTCGTAAAGATCAAAATTGTGGGAAGTCAGACTCTTCGTCTAGTGAACAGTTCTTGCTGAAAAGTCCACAGCCAAACCCTCGTTATGGTAGCTCATGTGTGGTAATTGATAAATCGCATCTGCTCGTAGTCGGTGGTTGTGGTGGCCCAAATTGTATCTATAATGATGCTTGGCTCCTTATGTTCGACTTAACACTACAAACTGCGTGGGAATGGAAGCAAATTAATGTTAGTTTTAATCATTGTTTTCTGATAAGTGTGAGGATTAGTAATATTGTGGCATTGGCTTAAATAAAATACTTCTGGAGTGTACCGCGTTTTACTCAGTCAAATCCAATTTCAAACTGAACTTCATATCTCAAAAATGAGATATTATTGTCCAAATATAGTGGAATCAAAAATAGATTTATCGGAAAATTCATTATGAACCAGGTTGTTATCGAATAGTTATTTATTGCTATCCAACAAATTTTTTCAGTAACATAAACTTACTGTAATTTCAGATCACGAATCCAAAATCGGGTCCATCTCAGCTTTGGTGCCATTCAGCATGTCCAGTTGGACAGAATCTTGCGTGTATAAGTTATGCCAGGAAGAGCAGTCGGTACGGTTGTGAAAATAGATATTTTTTAAATGAACAGCATTTTAAAGTTGTACTGTTTTTGATTCCAAAACCTATGCACTTCTTTTTTCATTCAATAGGATTTCTCAAATATCTGAAGATCAAAAAATATGTAAGATCTTTTAGGTGTAACACGATTAGCTTAAATTCATGCCCTACACCGCTTCAGTTTACTTCAAGGAACCCGATTCGAGTGGTACGTAATTTTTAAATAAAATGAAATTGTTTTGTCATAGAATATTGTGAAACTATTGAATTATTACATAATTTTATTTAGTCACCGCATCCGGCGAATAATATCAACCTGCAGCATTCTGATACAAGGTACAATTTTTACTGAATTTAAATTTAATTTTTTGAAATCCAAACTATTGCGAAAACGTTATTGATAAGCGTGAATTTTGCCACAGTTCAAATGTAAATTAATATATTAGAAACAGGAACAATGTGAATCTCATGTTGAATGAAAAATTGAATTCTTCGAGTTCTCAGTCATCTACCTCTTCATTACATGCAAAAAAGTGAGTTCTTTATGTGTGCTTCTTTTTTGAAAGACTTTTTTCATTCTTTTACGTGAAAATCTAGTCTTTTTTTGTTTGTTTGGAGAAAGATTCTTTCGGAACTGTTCTATTTATATTCATTTTTCATTTAAGTAATTGTTTGAAAAGTTATGTGAAAGAGATGTTGTATTTCATGAATCGGATGCAGGAATACTCCAAGTTCTATTCTGTATGGAGCTCTTTCTTTCAAATTTTTGTTACTTTATAATACGAAGGGCATTTTTCTGTTTTTCAGCAATTTGAAACATATTAATAGTGCATCAGGTACAGCACTGGGGATCTCTGAAAGTAAGTTCTTTTTTCCATGAGCTTAGTTAACCACTGATAATTTGCTAGAATAACTATTAGCGAGCAGTGACTTCCACTTATCACTTAATTCAAACTTTTGCTCATTTCATATGTTTATGGTTGCATTTGACACTTCCTGCCTCTCATCCCTTCCTTGATTGGATTTTTGTTTAACTCTTTTTATTGTACAACTGCAACGTATATCCGTTATTAATTTCACTAGAAGGAGTAATTAGCTTTTCAGCTTTTATTTTTTTAGAAAATATCGTAAAAGGTGTCTGCGATATGCTGGTGTTTATATATGTTTCATTTTTTTCAGAAAATTGGTATCACAAAAAGCGTCTAGGAAATGCTTGTGTTTACATACTCGATACCGCACGAGTTTTGGAGGACTGTACAGTAACGTGAGTTGTTAAAAGCCATTATGATGCATCTTTGATGGATTAAGTAGTAACATCCTGATTTAAGAAATTTTAGGTGAAAACTACAACATCGAATTGCGTGTTGTATGATTTCGACAAGTTAATACTGTAACACGGCTAATATGAGGACGTTAAAGTTTGTATTTTTTTAGATGGCGTCAGCAAGAGATAGATTTGAACGCACCAGATGATACGATGCTGTATTCTCTTTGTGCTGGTCGAGGAGAGCTGATAATGTTTGGTGGAATGCGTAGTGACATGCAAAATGATAATCGTCATCCATTCACCCATACAATTAGTAATGATATTTATATACTGAGCCCCGCTCGTTTGGTATAACAATATGATTTGATAACTATTCTGTCATAAACAGTCTTTCATGCCAAATATTACTGTTTTACTTTCATAACATATGCCTTATTGTGTACGTTGTTTGTTATCAGTTTCTAGTTCGCATACGTTGTCGTTTGCAGCAGCGCATTTGCTTCTTTACAGTCGATTAAGATGTTAGCAATCATATTTACAAAGTAACTCAATCTAAATTTAATCCATATAATTTGAAGGATCATATTCCTTTTAATGCTGTAGAGATTGTTATTTGTCATTACGAGTTTTTATTCTGAAATTATACGTTTCTACAATCTTCTTTTATTATTTCATTATTTTTTCACTACGAGTAGTGGGAATAGTTTTTGCTGAACATTGGAGCTCTACATTCTTTTTTTTTTTTTTTTTTTGAGAATATAAACTTGACTAATAATAATGATGATATTGAAAAGGAAAAATAGTTATTTAAGATGTTGTGAAGTAATTTTAGACAAAATTTTTCGAGTACAGTTTTATCCTTGTGCATTAATGTGTCATTATTTTGGGGATGATACCTGATCATTGCTTTTAATTTTCAAGTGGTTTTTATATCATTTTAAATTCAGATTCTCACAGTTTGGTTTCATCTTTTTGTTATGTATAAATTTTAACTTGTCATTTTCGTTAGTTTAGAACATCTTTTGCATTTTTCAGAGGGACTTATCTATGCTTTGTAAAAATCTTGGTTAATGACTTTGAAAGAAGAATGAAATTCAGATTAACAAATATAGCGTGGATAATTCTGTCATAGGAAATTGTCAGGATCCGTCTTTTTCATCGCGTATTGATGAGTCTTACTTAGCTAGTTGTCATATTTTTTTTTGAAGAATTCTCATGAATGAATTTCAGTTTTCTATTTTCTATTCGAAAACTTTATTTTTATTACAGAGAACAGATTTGTTATCTTTTTAGCTTGGATGTTTGGGCAATTTAGTAGTTGGATAAAGGTAGATGGAGTTGTAACGTGAAATAAAATAGCGCTTTCATCTCATTTAGTAGATTACCGCGTGTGTTGCAAATTAAGTTTACTGTAGTTTTATGGTCAATTCAGGGATGTATGTAAGAGAATATTAATGTGTTTCAAATCCTAAGCTTATATAATTATGTGCGTGAAAATGATCATTAATGGCTGCTTGGATTGAATATTGAATTTCTTTGTGTTTCGAAAAGTGTTTGTAAATTGATATGAAAATATTCATAGAGATCTAAGAATCGGTCGAACAGGTGTGCTGCTGTTATTTTATCATTCAGCATGGTTTGTGTTTCTTGGAAATTTCTATTTTTTAAAATTTTGCTTCAAAAAACTTTTATCAAACTTGGCATAAATAATAATCATCGAATTGTTCTGCTTATTATCTTTCAAAGACCTTTTGATGATTCTTAGATATAATCTCAAATTTTATTGTATTGCAATGCATAGCAGTAACTTAGTCTGTAAAAGTGAAGCTTATTTGAGTGGAATAGAAATTTGAAATTTGACCTTTGCTGATTGGGCTTTTTCTATGTCCTTTCCTTATTTTTTTTTAGACAGGTGCCCTAAAAATATGTGCGGTACCGACAGATTTGAAAGATGAATTGGAGCGATTTCGATTCAGTAAAAAACGCTCAACAAATGCTTTGATATGTTATTTTTATTCTGTTTAAGAAATTTTTCTTGCTCTGAAACTGACAAAGCTTCTAGTTTTGAAATTAGCAATTTTTTATTGGATTTTAAGCTTTGGATACAGATGGTAAATCTTTGTAACGGAAGTTGGCAATTTATATTTGATAGGAATATTCTCATATTTCCTACTTTTCTTCATGTTTTCACTTTGATCATGCAGTTAATTTGCAGTGAAGATTGATCCAGTGAAACAGATCATTGTATTGGATCAGAAACTTGAAGTATTTCTTTTCTCTCATTTGATGGATCTTTCAAAAAATAATTCTATTACCTCCAGTGTGGACAAGTTTTTTTCTAGGACTGTGATACAAATGTGATCTGTGATGAATTATCATCGCAACAGCCACGATATATTATAATAAGCTATGAGCATGTACATGATGATGGACGTCTTTCATATCCACTCTTCCTTGTCTTCTATAGTCCATCGGGTTTGTATGATCATCGTGATCCCATTAAAAAATATGATTTTTCTGGAGAAATTGAAAGAAGAAACAGACCAGTTACCTCATGATGTTGGATGGTTTTTTTTTTTACTGAGCTGATTTCTGATAAAAGTACATGCTTAACTATTTTGAAATGTATTTTAGCTGGCAATATATGTCATTTGATCTTTTTAGGATGCAGTCCACAGTTGCGAATGATGTATGCTGGTAGTAGAAACAATTTGGCAAGAGAATGTGAGCTTAATAGGGTATTTCTTATAGCGATTTTTTTTTTAATAAATTCTTCAAGGATTTATAAAAATCCTTCAAATGTTATAATATTTTTAATGGATAAACACATCTGTCTCTCGTATCACATAATGAACTTCGAACAGAATAGCTTATAAGTTTTGGTGAAATAAGGAATAACCAGAATATTTTGAATAAGTGCAGTGGTCACATTTCCCTAGATTTTTATGTAGCCAAATTTGTCTAATCTTCCTTTATTATGAATGCAACTAAATTTTGTACTGAAATCAGGATATGAGAATTTATTGTTGGTGAAAAGCATGCTGGATTTTAAAAAATAATATGGCAGTTTCTTCTCATGGCTTCTTTTCTATTTTTGTATTTTTATTACTCTCAATATAATTATATTCTTAACTCCGGTCATCGTGTTGGGAAATTAAACCCTGAGCAAAATTTTCAGTATTGTTTTTAAAGTCTGCTGTAGTGATTGAGAATATCTTACAGAAAAAAATGCTTCTTTTTATGCCGGATTGTTATAACACTTTTTTTCAGAATCTGGAAATTCGAGAACCAGATGAATTAACAAAGGAGTTGTTGGAATCAAAATTGTAAACTGCACTCTTGAATAAAATGAAAATCGCAATAAAATGAAAATCACATTTTCTATTCATAATGTAGAACATTTTATTCATTTCTGCTGCATTTAATTAGTTCTTTTTTGAAATTATAAATTAACATTCTTATTTTCCTAGATTTATCTATATTAAAAAGCAAGAAATGTGCTTCATTATTAACGAAAATATTCCGTTTCTATGTAAACAACACTTAATCAACACTGATCATTGAATTTGATTGTTATTGTATCCCTATTCTATGTTATTTAGTCTAGAAAATTGCTTTTTAAATGATTATCATTTCATTATTCGATGATTATAAGTTTGCTTTTATTTCATTGCCTATAAACATCACTTTTATTTTGAATACTCTGAAGATAGTAGAAGATAAAAACATATTATTTGAAAGATGGACTCAGATGTTCGAACGAAACTGTGTTATTATTTGTTGAGCAGATTAAATTTTTCAGGTGAGTAAATAGAAGTTTTACACATTAGGTAGTTTTGATATGTAATGAAATGCAATTTTTTTACGAGGAAAGCTACGCCAAGTTACGAAGTATTTGGTACCTTCGTAAGTTACACTTAAGCGATACCAACATGCATTTTTTTCACTCACAAATGAAATATTACGGTTAGTCATTACAGATTATTAGTGCTTCGCCACCGTATTTTGCATTATGTGGGATTCACTCAGTACATGGAATGTTGTATTATCTTTACTGCTACTGGAGCTACTCCATTTTTTTGCCGTTCTTTTTTGGGTTTTTGCTAAAAATGCAACTGTCCTTAATTTTGAAATAGAAGAAATGACGAAACAGTTCAAAGCAATTCTACCCAAATCAAGTTCCGTACTTGGGCGATATTGCTTTCATATCATGGAAACATTTGGGTCGTCACTGATAGCAATTTAGGCAAGTCTCGTTCAAACATGTTCAAACAAAATATATCATGTCATTACGACGATCTTGACCTACAAAACTCTTGCGCTATTTTTTCTACAGTTCTTTTCAAGAATTTGTGAAACTAATGTGGGACACACGATATAGGTAAATGGAGCGAAAGTGGATTCATCAGAATATGTCAGATTTGTTGATAGCGTTTTTGCCAATTAAGTAAATTTCTATTGAAATACATGACTGTTCCATATATTTTTTCGAATCATTCAAATAACTCTTCGTTTTATTAGAATGATAGCTGCTTCAATTTTGTTTGGGATTTCGCTAATATTGCTTTAATTTTTTGTTGTTGATTTTCATTCTAATCTTGAAATTGCTCGTGATAGAAGAATACAGCCATAGTAGTACAATTTCCTATCCTGCGCCTTTCTCCAAGCGTCCCTCAAAAGCTTGAAGAACTAAAACTATAAATTGTAAATCAATCAGTGAATTTAACATGGATCACTCGAGCGCATAATGTCACTTTAGAGACAATAGCAATAAAAAATTGAAGGATGACTCAATTTTATCCGAAATATAAATGCGCGAAATTCATTTATTTTTTCAGATATACAAATGTCTCGACCATTGATATTATTTTCCGTAACCATTATCTTATTTAGTATTACTGCTGTTAGTACAGGTGAACAATAAAAATTTAATTTTATTTGAAAGTTATCTGAAACCCCACAATGAAAAACATATTTGCGCGCTTGTGAGATGATTAATACACGCATGAGAAATGCAAACAAATTGAACTCGTAGGAGAAATTTCTTTTTACTTAAACAAATCATTGCAAGAAGAGTTCGCCAAGTTTTATTTTTTTTTTCACTCTACTTTTAAGCGCCTATTCATTATTCTTAAAAGATTTAAATTTTGTTTTAAGTAAATCGACATATGACTCATTATGATTTGACAAAAGATTGGAAAGTTGACCGTAGAGAACTAAGGACGGTAGCATATATGGATCACAAACTTCCACCGACAATCAGCGATGTAATTTCTTATTTTTCGATAAGTTATAGTTGTCTTCATTTTTCAGTAATCTTAATTTCCTCACTGAATCATTTTAACCTTTCTATTTTTTCGAATCACTTATGATCCAATTAGAACAGAAAGAGTCTCTATTTCCTGGACATTTTTTAGATCTTGTTTTTCTTAGGATATATTCCGGAAAGCAGATCGAAATGGTGATAAATTCATTGATCGCACCGAGATCACAGCAGCAGCCAGACTAGTTCAAAGACATGTTGCACAAGCTACCTTACATTGGCTAGAAGTGATATTTTTTTAAAAATTTAATTTATTTCGAAGCAACAGTTTGGATGTCCAATAATTATTTGTCAAAAACACACCAAATGCTGTTCATGAATAATGGCATCAAAACTGTGGACTGCCCAACAGAAATGGAGCTGTATTTGCTAAAGTAAAAAATCCCATTCATTAAACATTCAGGATCATGATATAGATGGCGATGGCCTACTCAACGAAGTGGAACTATTCGAATCCATTTATATGGAACTTGGTTTGTCAATGACAGATGTAAATGGTTGTTTTCGGAAAAGTGATGTCAATAAAGACAGATATTTAACATCTAGTGAACTCGTTGAAACGCTTCATTGCAGCAGATTATTGGCACTGAAAGAAGTGAAAGAATTATTGAAGGTTTGTCGGTTGTACTGCCGTTGATGATGTCTGCAGAAATAAAAACAGCATGAAAGATATGAGTAAGATTCTAGAAAAAACATAAGTTTTCAAAATAAATAAAAATGGTAACTTATATGGGACTAGGTAGTCTATATCCTAATTTTTATCTCAACTAAGCTAGCAGTTTCTCCATAAAAAGGTGTAATATGTGGAATCAATTAATGCTGAAAAAAGAACACCATCACGACCAGTGAAACTTTCTTACTTAGTTTCTTTAACCTATTTTCTAACAGCCGTCGGGATCTGGAAAGATTGTGCATGAAGTCTAACAAACTTTGAAAAATACTATTTACATTTATCATTCACTGGTTTGATTAAGATCTATGACACTGATGGAGACCATCGATTGAATAAGCACGAAGCACTGATATTGGCTAGCTTACGTTACGAAGTTGAACCTGGCTATGCAACAATTGTATTTGATAATGTCAGTCATCGAGCCGATCACAAGGTAGTTCTTTAACTATCTTTTTAATTCTTTAAACAAATAAAGATTCTCTGCAAAAACTTAGAACTTCAGAAATTTGATATACCCGAAATCTAAAGACTTGAAAATTCAAAAATATGTAAATCAAATTTCATTCACGATATATATTGCATCTATATTGAATCTATATTACACATGCTTTCAGTAATAATAATTTATTTTTCAGATAAATGAATTAGAGCTAATCGATTTTCTCACTAAACTGCGGGAAGAAGCTGCCATTGCTGCACTGAACAAACTATCCGTTAGTTTTCGTACATCCTATTAACCTCAAAAGTTTACTGATAATGAAATAAGCATTTTGATTGTTAGTGTTATTGAATTAAATTTTTTCAATGTCAATTTGAAAACCGTGTTAAGAATCCTAAATTCGCTTATTTTATCGATTAAAAGCAGGTTATTTAGGTTCTCGACCAAAATGGTGATGAAGCAGTATCGTTCAGTGAATTATTGCGAGGATATGAAAGCCAATTAAAAAAATCCGTTCTGAAGAAAATTTTCAGCAAAGTGGATGTCAATAAGGTAGCCTTGAAGCAAGTTGAAAATAAAGGAATTGTAATGGTATTTTCCAAACAGTTTTATTTTCAGTGGAAATTTGTCTTTGTTATTTAAAATAAAATACTTTTTTCAGAATGCTCACATCGATCCAATTGAATTTGTGTCATTGCAAAACCTAATTGCTGATGAAACTCGTCTCCAAAGGATGCAAAATGATTTTGATCAGCAATATTCTGCAACTGTAAATGCCACAACGTCTCTGCCCACTTTGGTCATTTTCAGGCTTCCCAAAAAACCACATAATAAGCAACGACCCAGACAAAGAAAACGTCGTTCAGGTTTTTACTTTTTTTACACTCATAGCTTCTTAATTTCATGTCCAGTGGTTCATTTGAAATTTGTTAATATTTGCATTTACTTTTTTGATAATCACACATAATTTTCAGATTCAGAAGCCGATAAAAAGTTGGTGGTTAGTGATGAATCACATCCAGCTATCAGAGAACTAACTGCAATTAATGCAAGCAGTGTGCATTTTAGTACAGTGGCCACTGCAGTGCCGAAATTTATGAAATCGAGTAACGAATATCAAAAATTTTTATCCAATGGAGCCAAATTAATATCCGAAATGTTCACCACTAACAAAAGAGTAGAAAACAGAGATATGGTTGGAACGAATGATATTAAACAAACTCGGGAAAATTTAATTACGAACGAGAATGCCCCATCGCTCATATCTAAAATGATGCAGAAAGATCGTAAACTTATGCCTGTCATAAAAGATCAGTCGGAAACTAATTCAGGAAATGATGTAAGTGGATATGTTCGAAATCAGAATGGAGCGCTCGTTGATAGTCCAAGTGTTGCTTATTTCAAAAAATTTCAAAAATTTTTTGATTTTTTGCAAAAAACCATCAAAAAGATATCTAAAGCTGTCAAAGAAAGTAGCAAAAAACAAGAAAACGATTTAAAAAGTCCTTTGCGAGGCATCAATGTCATTAAACACTCGAGTGGAATTGCCGACAACACCTCAAATATTGAAGCAAGTGAGATCAAGAAGATAGCAAATGACTCTGAGAACTCAGTCTCGACCACAACGATTCCTGAAAAGTTGGAAATTCAGAAAAACCTGAACGAAGAGATTTACGATAAGATCCGTGATGAAAAGGATTTCATCGTCCATACACCTATTGACTCGTCAGAATCCAAAACAGTAGTAACGGAGAAGTTTAACGAATTATTTGATACACCTTTTTTGCAGCTTGACGAAAAGGAAACGACAGAAGAAGTTAAAATAACAAATTACGAAAGGAAAGAGGATGAACGCTCACTTGGCGAGCACAAATTTCATGGTGGATTAGAAAAGAGTGAAGAAGAATCTGGAGTTGAATCTCAAGATAAATCGTTAAATAAAACCGATTCATTGGGAAACATTGCGAATGAGGACAGCTTGTTGAAGAAAGAAGATAAATCATCAAATGTTAGCTATAATCTGTCTTTCGAACACCATGAAGATAATGAAACTATTCCTGAAACTGAAGATGATCAGGAGTTTGAGAAAAAAACTCCTATAAAATATGTAAACCTTAATGAATCTTTAGAACACGAAACTACAGATTCCGTGAAAGCACTAAATGATATATTGAATACTACATTTTCTTCAGTGAATCAGGCATCAATGATATCTAAGCCTGAAAATCACAGGAAGAAGGATTCCCAAGATGACACGAAATCGTTAATCAGATTAAAGAAAAATGACACAGTTTCACGGATTTCGAAAACTTCCATAACATCACCTGCGCCTCTAATGATGTCATCAACTTTTGTAAGCTCATCGAAAAAATTATCTTCGGCAACGGCAAATCCTAAACTCTTAACGAAGTTAGATCACGGAAGTGATGAAGCTATTTCTTTCTTAACGAATCATGAGAATGAACAGGAATTGAGTATGCAAGCAAACTCAAGAACAGATGCTGAAACTGGATCTGAAGAAATTAATCAAACATCCACAACACATTTGCAGAATAATAACTTGAACATGGAGAATGCAAAAATTGTGCAAGCACTGTCGAATATTATCCTTGATTTGGAGGAAAATGGAGAAATTAAAGTTACAGAACAACACAATGAAGATGTTACCTTGATTCAGAAGAAACGTAAAAAGTGCTCATATCATCGTCATGGTTGTCAACAGAAAAGTCCTAATGAAGATAATATCTCAGTTGAAATCAATGTTCCAGTAACAAGTGCAACGTAAGTTTTTGCTTTTAAAGACGTTAAAACTTATTTACAATTCTTTCTAGAAATTTTTTGTTTCGAAATCAAAAGACTCCAAAATTGATTTTTTTTTGAAACTGTTTTTTTGTTAATTATGAAAATTTTAATAATTAATTTTGTTTCTTTTTTGAAGCATCTTTTTTGAGAAAACGCTTAAAAATTTTAATCAATTTCTGTAGGTGTAATTGTAGACATTGAATTTTCTCAGATCAGTAAGCACAGGGAATCAGTCAAAGTGTAACTTTATTTATCCTCATTAATTTAATTTTCAGCAGTGTGATTTGTAGCAGGGAAAGGAAATTGAGAAAGAAGTATAGATCGAAAATATGCTCAAAATGTAAGGAGATTACAAATTTAGCATCATTTACATCATAAGAAACGATGTTAAATTATGAGAAGGCAAAGTTAAGAGAAAATTTTGCAATTTTTGTTCATTAACATAATCCTTAATTAAAATTCTACTTTTAGTTTCTGCTCCAGTGAGACCAAGTTTTTTTGAAAATTTTGGAAACACAATTAATACTTTGGAATTTTTCATTTCGTAGCATAATTTTAATCATCATTCTTTTGATCTGGCTAGCTTTTCATAATATATTGTTGTTTATTTAGTTTCGAGTCAATCGATAGAAACTTCCGAAAATATAGATTCATTTGAGGAGCATTTCCCTCGAAAAAATGAGACAGTAAGTTTTCGGTCTTATTTTCTTCTTCTTAGTTAATTCGAGAAAAATCCATTGAAATTATCAGAAAAATAATTAAAATGATTTTTTTAAAGGAATCATTTCATGAAATTAGTCAATCACGATCAGAAGCATGGCAGACGGGAAAGATTGAAGATTTATTGCTTCAAGCAATGCAGGAATATCAGACATATCTCAGAAATCAGGAAAAAAGGATGGAAGATTAATAAATGAATATTTTTGCCTTCAAAGAGTCTTTAAATTAAAAATTTTTTTGAAATCAAGTTCAAAATTATTTGCGCGCTTACGTGTCATTTAAATTATTTTTGAAAGTCAATCCATTTATTGCCATATAATTTGCATTAATTATTACATTATTTAGACAGTATCTTAACAATTTTAATTTGTTTAAGTTACTCGCTTCTAAATTTTATATAATTAACTTAGTTGCTAAAATGCATAATTACTCGGTTACTGACTTGCACGTTCTCCTCTGAGATTTTTTTGTTTGTTTATGTTGAGAAGAGAAGTGACACCACGGAGCCACGGGAGCCCAATAATTTATAATTTGTTAAATTACTGGAAATTACTCTGAAGATTTTTTCAATCTTTTCGATTTCTCACGTTTTTTCCTGAAAAAAAAAAAAAAAAAAACGTGAGAAATCGACTGTTTGCACAATCTGCCTTCAAAAAATTCTCATATTTCATTTCTTTATTTGTTTGTTTTTTATACATAATTTTAATCATTTATGTTTGTTGTGTTAATAAATAATTAATTGAATATGAAAATTCAAAAAGACAAATTAATTATTTGAGAAAGCTCGGGAGATGAATTATTAAGAAACAAATATCTACGTGAGTTTCTTGCTATTTCATTGAGCACACACATATAATTCTTACAGAAGTCACGTAAGCATAAGATTATTTAAGCTAAGGAGGCAATGATGAGATTTTTTCATTCAAATTTTTAAATATTTCTATAAAATTTCACAAAATATTCGATTCGATGAAACTATTCATTCATCATTGTATTACCTTAAGTACCTAATTCTGAGATAACCTGAGATAGCTCTATCCTGAGATAACCTGAGATAACCTGAAATAACCCTATCCTGAGATAACCTGAGATAATCCTATCCTGAGATAACCTGAAATAACCCTGTCCTGAGATAACCTGAGATAATCCTATCCTGAGATAACCTGAAATAACCCTATCCTGAGATAACCCACTGTCAGTACAACTGTAATTGTCGGAGATCAGAAATCTTGTTCAAGATGATAGCTTTTTTAAAATGGAAGGACCGTGTAAAATGGAACTGAGAGGAAAAGGTCATAGGTTATAGCATACCTAAATTCATTAAAGTATTCCGCGTGTAAGGAAAAATCACGTGTAGACAAATAAGTACACGTATCATCGTGACGGGTGTCACTCATACTGATTGCCCTCTGGATTATAATGCGATGTTATTAGAGAGTAGTGATTCTCAATTTTTTCTTGGCTAAATACTATTTTGGCTTTTTTATTCATAACAATGAACTACAATGTTCAAAAATAATGAATTCTTTCAATTTGAAAATAAACTTTAGTCAAAACTTTTAACGTATTAGTCTTAACGTTTATCAGCTGCTCTTTTCTATAATCATCATCCTTGCGGATCATATTTTAGTTTTTGCGAGCTAACGCTTGGAAACTAATTTTGCAAAGAAAGTCAGGTGTTTTAGTTTTCACGTTTTAATATTAGAGATTCCATTTCCTTTCAGGCAATTATTATTACTGATGTCAAATAAACCACGTGAAACAGCAATCCTACGGCCATCACTTAAGAAACAGCCAGCACAGACGCAAGCACGATCTACAGATTCAGATATTAAACGAGTATACCTTTTATACTTATAGTTCCATATATCATTCCTTAATTTATTCAAAAAAAAATAACGGGAGATGTTTCAAGATTTTGTTGAAGACACAATGAATTGATTGTTAAAATCTACATTTTAAAAATTATTGCTGTTTTTTTTTTCGAACAAAAAAAATTTTTCATCGATGATGAAACTTTATCTCAGATGAACTTAAGAAGTTTGATGATTTTGAATAATAAGAAGATCTTACGAATTGATTCTAATTGAAAAAAAAATGTGTTTATTGCTGCAGCATGTTACTTTTGCAACTCCGAAAGTACCGCCTTCAAAATGCAATTTGTTAAAACAACAACGAACATCTGATGAGTGTGTTTTAAAAGTATGTTTTGGAAAAATTATCCATTGTTGCTTTGCAGTTATTTTTGCTCCATTTATACTTCTGACCTATTTCAAAGGTCAATAGTCATGAGCAATTTTTCTTTTTTTGTTGATAAATGAGTGTTGATTGACTTTTGTTTTTGTTGATAAATGAGATTTAATTGAATTTTGTTGATAAATGAGTGCAGAAGCATAGTTGACGATGAATTAATTGATTGTTTAAAAAAAATTTGAGTACATTATCCATACAATTATTTATTAAAAAAAAAAAAAAAAAATAATTCCCGAATTTTTCAGTTTCAAAAGCAAAAATCTGTTACCGATGCACAGCGAAAACGTGTCACTTCAGTGCAGCTTGTTGAGCTTCGTGCAAAGAAAAACAAACATAACGAACAAATTGTCCGTTTATGCGAGGTACCAAAATTTGATGATGTTTCTTAAGTTTAATTTGCAGAATCATCTATCATTTGTTTTATGTTAACTTAATGGTCGGAGATTTTCTGAGTAACTTTTTTCAATGTGTTTTCTCACTGTTATAGATGTGGAAAAGCTTATCTTGAAACTTTGTCTACAATATATTGAAATATATGTGTGAGACTTTCATTTCAACATTTTTGGTTAAACAGTCTTTGCTAATTCTCTTTCACAATTTGAACGATGACAAAAATGAAATGTGCAAGGATATTGTAACTTGATATTTAACAGTTGCTCAAATTAGAAAGTTTCTCTTATAGTAGAGTATTTGATGTTTTTTTTTTGCACATTTTCAATGTAGAAGTTTTTTTGAATTATAAAACTAAGTTTTCTTTTTGATTTTTTGTTCGCCTGCATTCCAGGCTTTCATCTCCAAGTGGGCATGATTTGTAACTTTCTTGGCTTTAGAAATTCAAAATTTTTCTTTAATTTGAGGCGCAGGAAGCACTCGTCAGATCACACTACACAATCAAACGAATGGGAAAAGAAGCAAGAGAGCACGAAGCAACTGCTACTGCGCTATTGCAGGATGCAGTATCGTTGATTGAAACTGATGTACAATTAAGTTTCGAAAAACAAAAAGTCAGGGTAAATGAGGAAATTTTTTTGTAAAATTATGAAATTACCCTCAGTAATTTAGAAGCTAATATTATGCAATTACACTTAAATGTTGGCTAAAGTTATGGATTCACCACCGTTGTTACATGTATGCCATGCATAAAATGATCAGAAAATATGGAGATCTCGCAGTTTTCAATTGTTTCCTGGAATAAGCTTGAGATGTTGAGTTTCTCTAAAATTGAACACGACATAATTCTAAAAAGACATTTAGATTTTAATGTGCAAAGCATGTTTTAATTATTGATATTACTACATTCCTCGATATGTCGTTTTGTAATTTGAGAATTAAGATTTTTCGTCTGTTTCTAATGTTCCTCCGTTTTTATCACTTCTTTTTTTCAGGATTTATTAGACAGTGTCCAACAACAACAACATAAAACTGCGCAAGAATTACATGAGAAACTTGCTGAATTCAATGAGAAAACAGCTGATATTGGAAAAGTAATGGCTTCGATTACCCAGTTTTTTTTTTTTTTTATTCTTTTATTTATCTCATAATTGCTGACATATTCACGAATTGAAATAAGTTCGTGAAGTTCTTCAACCTTATTTATTGTGAAAAAAAAAGATTTCATGAAGAATGATGTTTCTCGCGATTCTTTTGTGTATTCGTCTTTCTGTAACGAAATTATCTGGCACATTCCGCGAATTATTTTTTAAATGGTCTTTTCAGGTGATGGCAATAATTGAGAAGGGTAATGAAGTGCTTAATAAGCAGTCCACATCTGCAGATGGTAAAAGCGACTTGTCGGTGGCTGAAGAAATGAAGTTATTGAGTACAGATATCAATCTCCATCTTGAAATTCTCGATTCTTTGAACCAATTTCATTTCTAATTTTGTTTTTATTCGCTTATTTCTATCAAATGTTTGCAGCTATAATTGAGTTCCCATAATTTTTTGGAGTGTAATTCTGAACTCAACTGAATTTATGCAAAAAAGCCACTTCTTCAAATTATGAAGCAGAAGAAGTTTTGAAACGTTCTGAGGAAGCAGTCCGATATTTTGAAAATTCGATAGAGAAAAGGCAAAAATAAGGAAATAGAGTAAAGATAGTAGAAAATGAATGCACAAAACAAGACCAAAATTAAAAAATATTTCAAGTTGCAATTAGAATACGGTTTTATTACTTGTTGGGACAAAAACTATCAAGTAAGCAAAATGCAAATATCTAGTAAAACAGGTCAGCGTTTCATTAGATGTTTGAGAAACTTGAGGAATCGTTTTGAATATCTCAGTACTGGTGTTCTTAATTATGTTTTTTATTAAATTGAACAAATTGTTTCAGTAATGCATTCTGAAATTGTTTGGTTGGTTTTTTTTTTTGGAATTCCAGAAGTGTAATATTACTTCATGATAAGTGTATCAGTATAAGTTGGTTCAATTCATCATTATCAGTACTTTAATAAATGTAGCTCTTTTGATTTACTTATCATATATTTTAAGTATTGATAGATGCTAATTTCCCAATTTCGGAAAACGTTGCGCCCGCAGTATCTAAATCACTGAGTGCAAAGGGAAACTTCACGTTCCAAATAGTATCAGTCATTATTGATTTGAACTGAATGGTGATAAACAAGGAAATAAACTTGAGAAAAATAATGAACTACCAATAGAAGACTCGCTTAATTTATTTAAATTCGTCGTTGTAGGCTCGCATAAAGCTACGAGAATATAACACAAAAGGTATTTAACTTGCAAAAGAGTAAAAATGTGAGTCGGACAAAGTATCCCAAATCACCAAAAAAATCAAATAACACTGATGCAAATCAGTTAAAACTAATTAGTTTTATGTTGGGCGACGACTAAAGTATGAATTGGAGGATTATCATTACATTTCAACTTTCTGGATCATTGCAAAGAATTTGCTACTTAACTGTGTGACGCCAGTAGCATTGTCACCAAATCTGACTGTTGAAATGCTTATTCCCTTGGCAAGTTTTGAAAAACTAGAATACACAACAACTGACGCAGTAGTCATACAGCAGCAAAATTCAGATCTCTCCATGACTCAAATAACTTCTGAAGATAAAAAAAGATGACCCGAACAGAATTTATACATTTGAAACTCATTACTTCATACAATGTACCAGTAATGCGTTGCATATCTTGTCATATATTGAAACTTAAATCACGATATATTTGGATGTCCACGATACTACTATACTGATATATTTTGGATGTCCACTTTGGAAATGGACCTAATGAATTATGAATATCATATAAATACAAGTTAGAAGTTTAACTGAGACACAAAAAATTGTAACTTATGTTGATTTATGAACATATCATATGTTAGAGATAATTATAAATGAAGAAATATTACATATTTTATGAAAATAAGAATGTTTAATTTATTATCTCAAAAAATATGCTATATTTAAATCTAACAATGCAATAGATTATACAACTATAATTTATTATAATAAAATAAAAAATTTTAATCTATTTGAAAAATCATAAAAACAATTAGAAGGCAATAGCGTTGCTACACATCTCTGTTGTTTTAAAATATCTCCCTGATTAGCTATAATTTGTGAGTCAGCAAGTTGTGTTGTGGGTGAATCGGTTGTTCTGGATTGTGGGTAGTGTTTGTGGGTTGTGATAAGTTTTACAATGTCTCGTTTCCCTAAATTAAAATTATCCCGTAAAGATATTTTCATTCGAGATTTAGTGATAGCAATAATCTAAGAAGCAGAGTTTATCATTTCGCTCTACTAAATGTTTATATTGAGATTAATTAATTTTGATCCATCTAGCTCATTAATTCTGCTCTAATTTATTAAAAAATTAAGTTAAAAAAATGGTTCGTCGTCGTATGGCTTCACCAAAACCATCTCCACCAGTACACCGTCGTGCATCATCGCCGTTATCTGCACGTTCTTCACCAACAGTACCAATGCAAACACACTCACCAACGGCACCAAATACAACACCACATACACAATTTGGTATGCCACCTCAATCACGTGGACCTGGATTGATGGGACAAATGGCTGCAACGGCTGGTGGCGTTGCTATCGGTTCGGCAGTTGTAAGTTATTTTTGCTATGATCATTAACTCTGTCTTTTCATTAATTGCTAGAGAAGGTTCAGGCATCGTCATATCGCTCATTACCATATGGAAAGATTCATTAATTTTGTTAGCTTGGATTTGTATAGACATTTAGCAAGCATTTGTTGAGCTTTAAAATTACAGAAAGTCGACAAATTTGAATATTAATCCAAATCTGAACCGTTTAACGAACAGCCAAATTATGTGTTTTCAGGGTCATGCAGTTGGTAACATGTTAACTGGAGGTGGAGGTCATACAAACAACGACGAAATTGCCCTGTCAGGCAAGCAACAAATGGAACAACAGCATCAGCGTCCATGTGAATTTGAATGGAAACAATTTATGGAATGGTAAAGTTTTGGGTTATATAAATTAACAAAAGTTTTTTTGTATTCAAAGGATTTCAGCGAATTGCTATACAAGCGTAGATTTCAATGTAGTTTCGGATAAGCCTATTTTTTTCCAAAAACTGCATGCCTTTTTGACTTATTTAGGATTCTGTACGAGATATTATGTCCAGTACTTGATTGAGATCCGTCTTTGGATGTAAATGTGTGCTATTTATTTTGCAAGTCATTTTTGTCATAGCAGTGCATTCACTGAGCAATGCACTATTTTATAATAGTCCGAAAAGCTTGAAAGGAATTACAATGTTGAAAAATATAATGATAGGAATGTGGAAGTACTTCTAAAGACACTTTTTGTTTTGTATTATAATTCCTTTTAAGCTTTCCAATTGAATGACCGCTATGGTGGAACGGTTTTCTGATTACAAAAAAATGCCAACATTGAACTTGAAATTTTGTTAATATTTTGTGCTACCCTTTCAGTACCGAGACACAGAATGATCTCAGTTTGTGCCAAAGTTTTAACGAAATTTTCAAGCAATGCCGTGCGAACAATCCGTGATCAGATCAATCCAGTCGTGAGCAGAGCTATGAAATAGTGATATTTCTCCTCCGATGGTTTTATCAATACTTAGTTTATAGAAGCGCTGAAAATTATTTTAATCAATGCTCATTTTATAATGAAAGTGTGGAATAAAATATTACCCGAAAGGGATTTAATTTTTCTACATATCAAAAAAAAAAAAAAAAAAACAATGCAAGTTTTTACTTAATTTCTGGAAATAATTTTATCCAAACAGCATAA
Organism: Mansonella perstans; assembly: GCA_037074765.1. Lineage (NCBI taxonomy): Eukaryota > Metazoa > Nematoda > Chromadorea > Rhabditida > Onchocercidae > Mansonella > Mansonella perstans. The sequence continues at coordinate 50,080 of JBAMDO010000081.1, forward strand.
AATTGCATACAAATGAACACATCTCATATTTTAAAATTGTCAAGTATTCTGATAGTAAAAACAAAATTAGTCTACATTTAAAAAAACGTCTGTCATTTTCCTTGGTTAGTTATGGATATGGAACCTTTACAACATCTTAACTTCGAAATTATAGTCATAACTAACTCTCCAATTTGGAAGTCACTTTAAGGAATTGCAAAAAATCTGAGCGAGAAATAAAGTACGATGTGTATCATTAGCATTGTAAAATCCATATACAAATTTTGGTGAAAGAATATTTTCATATATCATTTAAATCGTGCAACTGGTTATTAAACCATAAATAGGATTCTCTCCATAAAAATAAGAGTGTAATCAAGATTATTTAATTACCCTTGAAAATAAGAGTGTAATCAAGATTATTTAATTACTCTTGAAAATAAGAGTTCTAATCAAGATTATTTAATTACCCTTGAAAATAAGAGTGTAATTAAGATCAATTAAATCATATATTATCCATGAAAATAAGGATGTAATTAAGATTAATTAAATTATATTAATTCCACAGCATATTTATATCACCTCTTTCGTTACCATAGTGTATAATACATGTAAAAAGTTAGTCTCATAATCTTTTGAAGTTTTCTACAATAAATACGAATCTCTCGTGGGAGCTATTTTTTTTCTAGAAAAAGCAAATAGAAAATGTAGCTAGTCCAGTTCATTTTTCCATTAGCATTTTAAAAATTGATGATAATTGTGGGATTTTTCAACAACAAGTTTTGTAAGCCATAAATTTCTCTGCTATTAGCGCTACTTCTTATGCACCCGATACCACACACACACACACATAGACAGACACACACACACACATAGACAGACACACACACACATAGACAGACACACACACACATAGACAGACACACACACACACATATATATATATGTTCTACAACAAAGACAACAACTATTCATTTGATTGATTTTCTTCTTTAGCTATTTTAATTAAAATTTTTTGCTACTTTTTTTTAGTTATCTCATAAAACTTGATCCATAAGGATAAAGTAATATCATTATAACTTTTCATTAATAGGAAATATTATTTTATCAAACAATATAGCTATATTAGACTCTTTCCTTTTTTTTTTTATTCTATACTACTTAATAATTTCAATAAAAAAATTTTAATTCTATGATTACTAAGAAAAATTAAGAAACTCAACAATTATAACTTTGTTAGCTTTCTTTCAGAAAAGTTCAAAAGTTGATTTCGCTTGTATTAATACTTTTCACGTAATTTAAACTTGTCTTATTGGCATTTTCTTTATTCTCGTTATATACGTACGTAATTTATACGCGTAAATTATGCCAATTTTTATCTGAAATATAGCGATTATATCAAAAAAAATCTGTTTGTCATACCTTAATTCTTTATCCTTAAATGCATTTGCATTAATTGTAAATTGTACTAATTTCTCGTCAGTAAGGCATTTTTGTTGATTACTTTTTCAGTATGAAATTTATATTTTCAATTTCATATATTTTAGTTCATGATGACACGTTCACTGCATTATGTATTCAGAATTGCTAATCGAAGAATAAGTCGTGATTTTTACGTCAATATTTTGAAAATGAAGGTATCAATAATTCATTTCATAATTAATTAAATTTAGTGATAGCTTAAGCAAATTTATTTACAAATACTGCTTTCTCTTACCTTTAGCACTTTCTTCATCTTGATTTATGATCTTCATTTTGTTTTATTTTTCACAAATATTTGATTCTCATATGACTCCTAGGTGGTTTTTTGATGAGCTAATCCAATTAAAATGCTAATCCTTGGTACTTTTCACTATTATTAGAAAAACAAAAGTATTTAAGGTTCTACGACATGAAGAATTTGAGGAAGGTTGTAAAGCTTCATGTAATGGGTTCGTTTTTGTTTTTTCTATCATCTTTTCAATTTCGAATTTTAAATTTATAATTCATAGTTGTTGATTGTTTTTTCTATCAACTTCTTCCTTTTCATTCTCTTCATTTTCATGTTCAAATTCATGTATTCTGTAAAATTATGAATTCATTGCTTTTTGCAGACCATATGACGGTAAATGGAGTAAAACTATGATCGGTTATGGAAGTGAAGATGATCATTTTGTACTGGAATTGACATATAACTATCCAATCAGTTCTTATAAATTGGGTAATGATTTTGGAGTAAGTTGTTATATTTTACTTGAATATATTTTCCAACTTTTGCTTTTCTTTGTCCGATAGCTTACTTAGTTTACTGAATTTATAATGTGTAATCTGGTTCAGTTGACGTATTTAGATTTTAAGTTAAGATTATGAGAATTCTGTCGTAAGTTTAAATAGTTCAGTTTTATTGTTATGGTTTTTATTGCATCATATTGTTACTTTTTTATTTTTGGAATATTTTCAGGGTATTTGCATTCGATCAACTGACGTGTTTGAAAGCTGCAAAAATCACGAGAAGGCTGTCATTATGTCCAGTGGGAATGTGGAAATTGAGGATCCTGATGGGCATAAATTTTACATATCACCGCACGATCCTGAATCGGTTGACGTAGATTCAATTTATAAAGTGAAATTAAACACACCTGACCTAAAGAAAACTCTGGGTTTGCTGCCTTTTTTCAGAGCATTAACATATTCCACTCAAATGCTGTGCATTCATTTGATGATTTTATAGTTCATCAACTACTTAATAGTTAGTGACTAGTTTTCGAATATGAATTATACTGATTTTCGATAATTGCTCAATCTTGTTTTAATCAAGTGCATTCATATATTATCAATAGAGACAGTTTAAATGCATTCTTATATTATTAACAAAAATAGCTTATTATGAATGAGCTGTTCAGATAAATTTCTGAAAACATTTTAATTTTCATTCCCTCTTGTTTTCATTTGCCTTTTCTGCTTGCTTGTTTAGCTTGTATAAATTTTATAGATTACTGGACTAAATCACTGAATTTCATTAAGACTAGACAAAACGAAAACTGTTTCATTTTATCAACTGGTGAAAAAAAAAAGGTTTTATTTATTTGTTTTTGCTACAATTATCGTAATTGTCATTTCGTTATTTATTAAAAATAATACAAATTTATTGAAAGATCAGAAAAATCGATGTTTTTCTTATGTTACAATCCCCATTTTTTCTTAATCGCTGTAATTAGTTCGAGTTGGAATGGAACTTCATTAATGCTAGAATTGATCGCTGTACTGGTTTTGGTAGGATAGCTTTTGCTGTTCCGGTGAAGGAGGTAAGTCATCTATGAATTTAAGTCTTTTTTACCAGGTCTTCTAGTCCTGCAGTTCTTTCATCACAGTATATTTCCATTAAAAAGAAACAGTTACAGTTTCAGTTCTAATTAGTTCAAGAAATTGCTCTCGATTAAGTCAATTACTTTTTAACTTTCAGTTGGAACCAATACAAAAGAAGATGGAGGAAACGAAGCAAAAAATTTTAACTCCTCTAGTAAGGTTAGATACTCCCGGTAATGTAGCTGTTCAAGTTGTCATTCTCGCTGACCCCGTAAGTGATGATTTCTAATATCAACTTATTTTCAAGCTTATATCATAAATTAAATTTTTAACCCATATACTTTAAACATTTTATTGGTTTTTTTCTATAAAATTTTTTCTGTAAAAAAATTTCTATAAAAGTTTTTTCTATTCTTTCTTTTTTGCCTTGGAGAACGATCATGAGATATGTTTTGTTGGCGATGAAGCTTTCCGAGAATTATCACGCATTGATCTAGATGCAGATATGAAACTGCTAAAGGCGATCGACGATGACAAAAGTGAAAAATACAAATTACCCAGCTGGTAATGATTTTTGCCAACTTCCTTAACTATATTGTTCAACTTCCTTAACTATATTGTCCAACTTGCTTAACTGTGTCGTCCAACTTGCTTAACTATGTTGTCCAACTTCCTTAATTATATTGTCCAACTTGCTTAACCATCTTGTCCAACTTCCTTAACCTTAACTATATGTTTTTTTTTCGAATAAATGTTTAAGCAGCAATATTGTCAAAGAATCCATGGTTTTGCAATAATTTTCTCTCCAAGAGAATTAGAACTGCTGAATTGCTCAACAAAAAATTTATCTATTTCAAATAGATGACGACAACTCAAACTTCAAAAAAAAGAGAAGTGATTTAATTGCAAATATAAGATGAAGCATGCAAGATGATTTAGTCTAGATGAATTCGCTGTAAATCAGGAAGGGTTTTAAAAGTCATGCTGCTGTGGATATGTTTTATTTGGAATTGATGTTTTTGCAAGTTTTATTGTTTGTTTTGTTTATTTTGAAGAGAGCTAGCGTTAATATCTTAAGCAATCGTAAGGATAAATTTGTTATTCTGAACTCTACAAACCCCTGTGCACAAGTAGTTGACTTTCAGTTAATTTTTCTGCAAAGTTCTTATTAATATTACTACTGATTAGAAGAAATTAAAAAATGCGGAAATAGGGAGAAGGAATTTCTTCCTTAAATTGGTATATGTGCAGAATGAGATGCCTGCTTGAAGTAATAAAAAGCTCTGATTACCCAAAAGTCTGATGAAACGATATAGAAAAACATTACAATGTATTGGGGAAGCTTTTTTTCAGCCATCATTGTGTTTCTTTCAACAATAAGCATTTAAAGTGAAGGATTAAATAAAGAAATCATCTGTAGTCATCTTACCGTAGCCTTTCTGCAGCGAAAATTTGCATTAAAACGATTGAAGATTTTATGATCAAAATAAATGTGCCGACATCTTTATATACAGTAAACAGTTCTGAACCTCATTACAACATCTGATCATAAAAAAGCATTTCTGGCAAATGTGAACTTGAAAACTCATTGAATCATATGAATCTATCCTAACTTCATGAAACAGTAAATCTTCGAATACGTTTAAAACAAATTAATTAAACATCAAATTAATTGCTGATTAAAATTGCAGATAAAATAAAAATCAAAAGCTAACATTTACCGAATTCTTACGTATATATATATATATATATATATTCCATTAATATTTCAAAAGGAAATTAAATTCAAGATCTATTTATCACAGTAACAAATAAAAATGAACATTAAAAATATGTATAACATTTAACAAGAAATGTCACTGATACACAACTCCCCTGACTGAACCAAAGTACAAAGTTTTTTGTTTGCTTTCATTCAAATATTTCAAAGCTTAGAAAAGTATTGTGATAACATTATCAAAAATTAACAGTATGAGCTTCTTTAAAGGAGTAAATAAAATTAAGTATGAGCTTCTTTATTTGAGTAAATAAATTATGCAAATATAATTAGTTCAAATCTCCGTTTTGTAAATTAATAAAATCTGCATTTCATTAATCTCTAAAATCATCTGAATAAGGCGAAATGAAAATGATACTTTCTGATTGCACTTTAAACAATAATCATATCAGGCTCTCACTAAAATTTTCCATATTTTTGCTGGAATATTAAGATTTCACTCAGCATTGTGCCTGCATAGTTCTTTTAATATTAAATTTGAAAATTATTCAAGCAAAGTGCTCAAAACAATGAAATTTTCTGGAAATCCACAAAAACAATGTTTTTCTGTTAAATTTTTCGAATTTATGATGCGAATTGTTCAATATTATTTAGTACAATTTCTCTTATGCTTCTATAAAACCAAATAAGATGCTCGTATACAGTTAGCTAATGATTGTGATTCATTGGCGACATTAAGACTATTGTCTAATTTTCTTCTGACTTTGAAATTTTTTTTATCGTAGTTTCGAAGAAGATGAAAATATTAATGGCAGATTTTCGAAGCGCTCTATGAACAAATAATATAATGAAGATAACAGAATTCAAGAATTCAAGAATAAAAATGAAATAATTATTTTAGAATTAGTTTTTACAGCTGGCGTTATTTCCCATCTCTATTCATACATCCATTTTTTTTTACATGATGACACGGAACTAACACCCTAAAAATTACAGGAAAAGTCTAATGAATGCCAAAATTTTACAATAAAGTCAATTTTCGATTTGTTTTCTTAAACTTTTAGAATGTCAAAAGATTTTAAATAATCTAATATTCTTCACAAAAAAAAGAAAGAAAAGAACTATTTGACTGTACTCTCACTGAATTAAGATTCCAGGCCTCGATCTACGCGCAATATATTGAATTATTTGCCATATTGCACTAAAGCTAGCACTTACGGCTAATTTACAATGTAGAACGGCGTCTCTCACTTTTTTTTTTGTCAGTTTGATGCTAACTTTTCAATTTTCAATCCAAAAACTATTTAACAACATGTTGTACTGAATATTTTCAGCAATATTTCATTGTTGGAAATAGTTTGGTCAGTTTATGACTTACTGAAAATGATGGAAGTAATACGTTAAAGTTCCTGATGTCCATACTTATCCACCGGCCACATACATTCACATGAACTTGGCACATTTGGAATTGTATATGGATGCCAACTATGGGAGCCTATTCGGCGACGCGAAAAATGCTGGTCCTTATAGTTCTGCACACAGCGTAACATACCATGCACGCACGTCTGCAAATTTAACTCTTTTAAATTGGAAGCATTTACTTTTCAGTCAACGGTGATCAATTAATATAGAAAGAAGTATGCTAGATCATTTTTTTCATGTTGCTTGCATTTTTTGTTAACATCGCGAAGTTTTTTAATTGCACTTTTTTAATTTCGAAATTTATACATTATACATTTTTCTGCAGAATTTTTTTAATAAAATCAAAATTGTTCAGCAGTTGAACCTTTTTTTGGATTTTGAAAAATTTGATTTCTCATTGAAAACTGACACCAAAGATTAATCAAAAAAAGATTTCGGATATTTTAAGAATTTACAGTCAATTTGATAACCTGTTACCTTCAGCTAGGTTGTGCTTAAGTTAAAACTTTTGCTCACAATACACCCTTAGAATTCCACTGCAGGAACCATAGAAAAGTTATTTCCTATATTATTTATTGAAACTGCTTTCAAATATATATTGCAAAAATGCACTTTTAATTGAAATTTTCTCAATTTCGATTTTTACAGCGGCAGTTTATAATTGTTGCACCTTTACTCGTTCAATAATTTAGTATCGATGCATTGAAACAAAAAACTTCATCTCCATGTATACAATATTTTTAACATCGTACTTGCTTGATCTCATAGAATTAAATATCCTAGGAACATATCAATTTAAAAAAATTTTTTTTTGAAATATGATACTTGTCGCCTAATAGGTACGCGTCCTTGTTGTTGTTCGTAATCAGCGATACTTTTGCAGCGTATTTCGACAAAAAATGGCGGATCATATTCCTCAGTTGGGGTGTTCATATGGACAGTGTTACGGTCGCTTTCACATAATGGCTCGTTTCTCTCCCGTTTTGATTTGAGATCCTAAAAAATATTTGTAGAATTTCATATGAATTGAAAAGTTTTGCAGATATGTATGATTTAAAAAATATATATTCTGACCTTCAGATGTTACAATTTTAGTAATATGTCAAATTTTGAAATGTAATATTTACCAGAATGCTTTCGACTTCTTTCACAACTTTGCTCAAATGTAATATACAGGTTTTTGTTTCCGATTTTTTTCTGAATCGAAAATGCTACATTTCTATATGTAAAATCAAATATGAAAAATTCTGCGAGCTTTATTATTTGGGAATATCAACTTTTGTTTTAATATAAAAAACTTTTTAGTTAACATTCATTTCATAAATTTTAACCAACTGGCTTAAAAAAATATGCAACGTCAATTTGACAGGAAATTACGTGAGCAAAACAATGATAGATTGCGAAAATTCCTTTAAAAATATTCCAACTTAAGCTACCTATTCGCTTAATTAAAATTAAATAACTGTTATTCTCGTAGATAATGAAAATGAGCTGAGTTCTCAGGATTCATCCACCTAAGAGTAATTTATCAAGGTCCCTTTTTGCACTCCTTACACAAATCACGACGAAAAATCAAGTTCGATTTCATTGCTGGATGAAAAATTATTCAAAAATTGAATTGGTAATGTAAAAACATATTTCGATAAATAAAAATGTTCTTTTTTTACTATTGATTTCTTTCAGGAACCACGAAACATACAATAGCTCATTTTTCAATTGAAATAAAATTTTCGAGATACCGCTTCTTTTATAACTTTTTCTTTTCAGCAACAAATTTCTTTTGCATAAAGGTGAGCACTCAATGATGTCATTACCTTTCGCCATTGTGTCCTCAAAAAATGCGACAGAATTTTCTTCCTTTTTTAGCAATGTTGAAAAGTAAAGATGTGAGAATTTTTCAAAGTTTTCTTTACAAAAACAAACAAAAATCGGAGAATCATTCAAACTTTTGACTGATTTGCTCTTCGTTTATGACATCGTTCGATATAATAAAAAATAGGGGCAAATACAATAGGTACATGGATGTGGTCCACAACGCAGCTGGTGCAAATAATAGGTATGGTAAATAGTTTTTGGCTAAGCAGTTTTGCGCTTCTTTTAAGCATGAATAGAAAATTTCAGTTATTTATTGCTGAGTTTGAAATTTTTAAATTCTAAACTATACTACCCGAGTTGCAGGAACGAAACTGGAGCAATAGAAAAGTTGGTGATAACTTTCTGAAATAAAGTAAAAATTTAAAACTGTTCAAAATTTTTTCCAGTTAGAATTTCACGGCTAAAAATAATTAGGCGATTCATTTTTAAAACGCGAAAGCCAAATATATGAATCGAAATTATTCCGCTTTGGTGTGTTGATTAAAAAGATTATTACTCTGTGGTGAGCTTTCACTTTATTCCTTATTACACCGTTATTGTTGTTGACATTCAATGGTCTTCGCGAATGGTCAACGAATTTGTCATCGATGATACCATCGGAACGGTGTAACTGTAGTTGCTGCTTCTGTTTTTGCTGCAACATTTGCTTGTGTCGTCGTCGTTGCCGTTCTGAATGTCTCAAGCGATTGTACGCAGAAAGCCCTGAATTTTTATAAAACTTTAGTCATATTTCGAAAAAATTTTAATTATTTTTCATTACTCAGTTATTGTCACAAAGAAAGTTATTGATGAAGAATTGCATTGAATTTAGCTCGACTAAAATCCAAGATTCATTGATTTACTCTGGCAATAACTACAATCCCAATATGATGACAATGACGCTGACCTAACAATCGTCCCAATGAGTTGAGCAACTTCTTATCTGGTTATGCTAAAAACATTACCACTCAAAACTCATTCCCATCGAAGGAAGATACGCTAATTAATATTTCTTTTATACAAGCGACAATCATAACATACCGCTGTAATCATGCGAAGTTCCAGCTTTTTGTTCGTCGTTGACAATAACAGGTCTAATAGTGGTATCAGTATTAGTATCAGCAGTATATGAAATGCAATAATGATTATCGATAATAAGAAGCGAAGTCATTATCGCTGCTAGCCAGGTGCCAGTTTGCATAAATGAACGTGATGGAGGACATATATCTCAGAGTTTGTTTCTTTATTTTTGTAAATTTCTTTATTTCTTCAAACTCCGAAGTTAACGTGATATTATCTATTTCTCCTCTCGTTTACACGTCTATTTTAACTGGACTATCGTTTTGGTCACCACTGTTAATAAGACCAGTGGCACAACATATATGGTTATCTTTTTCTTTTTTATTTTTCTTTTGAGGAGAAAGTATTTTGAGGTGCAGCGTGAAGTTGACAGCAACCAAATACTGCAGCCTGGAAATACAACTTTCTTAAATATCTTTCAAAATGTTCTAAGAGAAGAACTGAAAAAGATACGATGATGTAAATAACGCCACTGTTGACAAAAATTTTTTTAAAAATTGAAGATAAAAAAATGAACACCACTTAAAAAAGAATAAAATTTCAGATAAAAAACATGAGCAAAAAAAGTAGAACTGAGAAATATATCAGTTTATCGAAGTTTGAATCGTCAAACATTGTTGCTTGAACTTATTCAGGTACTCAGAATTGGCGATAATGAAGCCTTAACAATGGTTGATATTTAGCTTTTCAAGTATAGACATGATATCGAAGCAGAAATTTTATCAAAAGAGTTGTTTAATTTTGTTATATTGTAGGTACCATGACATAGTAAGGATTGGTTTAATTTTATTCGATTGGATTGGATTAAAAACAGTGATTAATAGCGAAAAGTTAAAATGACCATGATGTAACCAAGAGAAGAGCAAATTTTCGTAAGATGCAGAGAATACAGACAGAAGTATTCATCAAATCAGTGACCATCAAATAAATAAACCTTTGAAAAACTTGAAAAGGCGCTAATGAAAACTGTTGTAATAAAATGAAATATTTAGAAAAAAGGAAAACACTTCAAAAGTTGTCGAAAAAGTATAGAAAAATATGATAAAAATTTTCAAGTTTTTTTAATAGGATTGAGAGCTTACCTCACTTGTCATTGTCTTCAACGTTGATCACATTCATAAGAAGTATATCATCTGTCTTGCTGGCTACAAGTGAATTTGATAACGTCGAATGCTACTAGTGAGAACAAAATGATTATTCAACAGCTAGTCATCCAGGAAAATAATGATGGAGGTGGAGACTGCAAAAATGGAAGTAGGTGGCGGAATTAGTCATGCCAGGTACAAGGAGAAATACGCTGAAATTTTAAGTCTAATTCTTGGCGCTTAAAAAGTTTCAGAAGTGCATAGCGTGATAGCCTAGAATTTAATTATTGATACTTTCTTTCCAGCATATTGCTTTTTGAAATTTTCATAAAGCATTTACAAATGATAATATCGGAAACGAATATTTTCAACATGAGATATGTATGATACAAATTTTGAAAATAATTTATGAGCATTTTCTTTCTGTCTTGAAGAACAACTAGAATGAATCGTGGACAATGTTGAATAAGCACCATTAAAAACATGTTTGAAAAGTGAACTATTCAAAATCGTTTTTAAAAATTAATAAAACCAAAAATGGAAGTCAGCCTTTTTTTTTCATTTTTTTCCATGCTGTCAGTTTGGGTAAACTAAATGATTAATTTGGATCTGTTTTAAAAATAAATGAAATTTCTTTAATCCAAAGACGTGAAATTTTTTCGCTGCAAAAATGATTACTTGCTATATTGTCTAAAATATGCGAAGACCTTCTTGAAAAAATTGTTTAAAATAATTGCTTACTTAATGCCAGTGCTTACTTAATGTACTTTTCTAAAATAATTCTTTGAAAAATTTTCATCATTAAAGAAAAAAATTGAGAAAACAAGAAATTCCGTTTCGTCTTTAAAAAAATGGTACATAATGATTTGGACCAAAATACAGAATAATTCATATTCAAACCAATACTCGGTCAAAATAAGTCACTATATTGATATTTTTTTTTGTCGTACGCTAACTTTATGAATTACGATTTTTAGTTGAACAACTGTTCATTCTCAAAAAACTTCTGGTAAGAAACCACAAGGGAATAACTTTATACCTGACTTTATCAAGAATAATTTCAAAATGGTTCAGAATCTTCCAACTATGATAATAACACAAGAAGAAGATTTGATTAAATATGAGAACAGCGACAACGATTATGATTATGATGATAGCATTATCTCGATAATAATAATTGCACAAGTAATAGCAATTATCGTGATAGTTACTAGTGACGATGACTGCGATAATAATGAGGACAATGATGATAGCGGTGTCGATAATTATGATTGTGATGGGAATGACGATATGGTGATGTTGAATACTCAGGACAATAAATGATGTCACTGGACACAATATATTTTTTGACATAAATGTTATGAGAAAGTGGTCTTCAAAACTTAACCAAAAGTTTCGGAAATTCCAAATTAAAAGGAATTCCAAATCCAAATTATGAGTGAACATTTCAAGGCTTCTTTTTTCAGCTGATATATTTCATTTAAGTGCTTCTATTTCTTGTGAAAAAATAGAAGTGAAGAAAATGGAATGTTTATAAAATTAACTCTGTTTCATGAGCAAAATTTTAAACTGTCTTGAAGGAAATGTTGTAAGATGAAATGTATAAAAAAAGGATGAAAGAAAAATAGGTATTTGTTTTGAAAGAAGTTTGAAAGGTTTTGAAAGGTAATCTATTTCAGATTCTACTTTCTCATCCTATCAATTCTAATTAGTTAGCTTTTTATATGGATAGCAAAGATAATACTTCGGCAATATTATCGACAGCGAAGTGCAGTACTATAGATTTATTGATATCAGTGGAAGGGTCATCAAACGTCAAAATTCAGCTCCATAAAGCCTTGAAGTAATTATCAAAATGAACAAATGTCATTTTAATAAGCTGTCATATTTATTCAAGTGAATTGTATTGATCTACACTAATAATTCGCGACGATTGATCCGAGCTTATTTAAAATATAGCCTTCCTCTATTTTCTACCACATTTTTTTGCATGCTAAATTATCAATAGCTGAAGAACCGAAACTAATCAGACAACTTTAAGATAAAAAAAAGGGAACAAACAGAAGAAATTGTTGAAAAAATTTTTTTATAAAAACATTTGAAAAATAAGAAAAGAAATGCTTAACTTATCGATTTGAAAACTTCAATACTGCGGAAAAATGAATTCATATTAGACTACTTGTATTATAGAGTTGAAATAAATAATCGTCTTGTCATTCATAGAGGACTAAATGAATTTAAATGTGGCGAATATAGCGTAACAAAGTGAACGCATTGCCTGTTCTGCTTTTTTAATATTTTCTGTTTTCAAACTTTTTTCAATTTCTTGATAAGTTGATCAGATGGAAGAATTGAAAGTATTATTCATTTAAAGTGCAATAAGAACAATAGCTACTGACAGTAATATGAATATTTAAATTACCTCTTCTTTTCAAATCTTCCTTAAAAGTGGTTCCATTGGTCATAAAAAAATTCGAAAACTCTGAAATTGATAATGGGAAAGATTAGTGAAAGCTTTGAATCTCATTATCAAACGTGAACTCTTTAAAAATTTAAAGACTTAAAAATTATTCAATCAAATTTCTTTGTGATTATAATTTGAATAGGATTCAATAAATCGTTTCCAGTCCACAACTTTTTAATGAAGAGCTTGCAGATCTGCATAATGCCTTCAAATACTTTTAGAATTATCTCATTGTAATTTAAAGGCTGCATGTCGTCATGTGCCTTGTGCGCGATTTGTGTAGAAGAACAAGCCGGAAATCTGCACCACAAATAAATTCCATATTTGAAGAAAAGAACCAAAATGTTTGCAAAGCAGAAAACATTCTACAGGGGAATGATAAAATGATTACATAATGATTGTAAAGTGACCGTCATAAAATGGGAGCAGAATGGGTGAATAATGATTGATAGAGGTTTCAGGAGAGAGTGCTAATTGCATTCCTGATGAAATGAATATAATCAACTGATTCAGATTGTTCGGAAAGATCATTTACCGATTAAACTTTTTTGAATACTATGATAGTATTGCGCTATCAGAAACATTTGCTAACTATTTAAGTTATAGGAAAGTTTCAAAGAAATTGTATAAAGAAATTAATCATCAGCAAGCAGATTGGTGACAGCATCGCCCCTATTTCCCATGCAATTCTAGATCGTCTCGCAGTAACAGTGCAAGATATATACGATTTGCATGGCAACATATGAAATACAGTCATCAAAATATTTTACCAACACTATTAATGGAATCAAACGATTTGTTGTGCGATAGCTGATATCGCACATGACACAATGTCACTTTAAATTAAAATGCAATTATCATTAGCTGTTTAAACAATAATATACGGACATATAGTATATTTGAAGAAAAACATGAAATTTGTTGAATGGTAATAGTGTACCTTCGTATCAGAAATGAGTAAACAATATTCTTATCATTTATCGTGAAAAATGTAGCGGGAAAGAAAGTCATGAAAATTTTGGACAATTAACATCTTTTTAAGGTTTCTGGGGTTTTCAAGTTTTCCTCATAGAGTCTTTAATAAACATTTTCCATATGAATCTATTATGTTTGGTTTCAAAAAAACCCCATTCCTCAAACTTTCTTGAACAGTGCAGTGCCTATGAAATGAAAACTACTGTATGCTCTTATTCAGATTTGTGATTTATTTAAATCACATTTGAACACAATAAAAGTGACTGTCGCGGCGAATACTATGTTAGGGAAAAAGTAATTCGGTGTTCAAAAGAAGGCCAAATAAAATTGTATTTATAAAACCTTTTGAGAGGAGGCATAGAAAGGAAAAAGAAAGTCGTATGATTTCGTCTAAAGAAACAAAATATTAGCATATTGCAAGTTGTAAATCAACTAGTGACATTTATTGGTTGGCTTTTGAAATTGGGAGGTGAAGTACAGAAGAAAAGGTACGAGAAGAAAAGAAGAGAACGGGAAGAAAAGGGGAACGAGAAACATTCTTCCACAGCACCGCTTCGAAACATTGGACAGAAAAGAACTTTTAGAAGAATCAAAGGTGTTAAAACATGATTTGCGCATATCTTAGAATAAGCATGGAGGGATGAATTGAAACAGGAAAGTTGTAAATATGAAATGTAAAAGCCGAAGAATCCTTGCATCTAATAGTTTCCATTAATTTTCTTCAAGCATATTTTTATTTCTGAGACTTCTTAACTATATTTCAGTTATTTGTTTCTGTCTATTAGTTAAACCTATTGAGATTTGGTCAATGTTGCAGGCAAGATGGAAAGACGTAGAAGTGCAAACAAAAACATGATAGATTCTTTGCAGAGATGCAACAGAAATAATATGCAATTAATTAAAAACACTGGATAAAATCCCAAGAAAAAGTGGAAGCAAGTGACCAGCAACAAGAAGAGATAGCGAATTTATATTCCAACATTAGGTCTACAGCAAACAGTATTCAATAAAAACTAACTTTGCTAGCAATGCGATAATTTGATGGTAAGATATAAATAAAGGAGCAAATTTTTCAAAAATAAACTATGAAGAAAATCGTATTTCAAAAATTGTGATCATTCCAAGGTTCAAAATCAACAAAAAAATAAATGATTAAATTTCCTTTTTCAAAAAAATTTAATTTTCAATTTTTTTACATGAGCTGTAACGATGATAAACAAATTAAAGTTTGTGTACTGCTCTTTTTTCGCGCCCTTTCGATTTTCAAAATAAATTGAAAAACGATAATTTTACTTTCCAGTTATTTCAACGAAATGTTGGTGGAAAAAGTGAACGAAAGAAAAAACTGTTAAAGAAATGCTTCGTGAAAAAATTCCGTCCAAACCGTTTATTTTACAAACATTTGAGAAATTACATCAATCTGATCGGCCAGTTTTTCTTAGTTTTTGGTCTTAGTTCGATTTGTCATCGGAGCTTTTGTTGTAATGAGAATTCTAATTTTGATTAGTTACTAGAAATTTTGAAAAACAAGATGGCCAATGATGAAATTGACTTAGATAATTTTAGGGAATAGAATAGCATGAAAATTAAGATTATGATATTTAACTAACTTAGGTATTTTAACTATCCTCCTGCTATGTTCTGAGGAATATTGACCTTGTTTTAACTTCTCGTACGCCATTTTATGGTGCATACGTGCGTAAAGAGGTCAACCAATTTGTTCGCACCTTCTTTCTTCTAATATAATTGACCTACCGTAAAATTGAAAAATGTTCAATTAAGAGATATTTATCGCCTTCTTCCCAAAATCTACATAATAATGCAACAGTTTATGAGTGAACTTGAGCAAACGAGCGAGTTGTGGTGCAGATACTTGAATTGCGGATGGATGGTTGTTGTTGGTACTTACACCTCGAATGAGAATTTGGCAAAGGCCGGTTTGAAGGAATTGAGGAAAAAGAAGAAGGAGGAGAAGGAAAAAAACAAGTTCGAATTAGGTTTAATGCAACATAAACGCATTTTTGGATCTTACATTACCATCGCAGTATTGCTCATTGTTAGCGAAATAATCACTGATAATTGCGATCATCATTCCTATTATCATTATTATCATCAATCATATCCTTCAGTGCCAACATTATTTATCATTATCGTCATTATCATGGCCACAAATGTTTCCCTTAGAGGCCATTTTGACAGTCACTATCTCTCATACATCATCATTAATTGCTATTACTACTGTAGATGTAGCCATATACTAATGGACAATTATTATTGTGAATAAAGGTATTTAATTTAAAATCGACAATCACTCTTTGGAAGATGTTTCACGGGAAAACGAAAGAGATGACATGAAAGTTGATGATGAAGTTTAAAACGGGCAAAACTGGCTACATTTGAAAATTGCTGTTGTCAGGAAAGGAGGTGTGTTGTCTCGACACAAAACTCCACCTTTTCCCTCGCCTCTTGTCCTTCTTTTATTACCCGACACTACCGACAACATTTTCCATACGTACCCGTTACTTATCAACAGTGACTCGGAGCAAAACTAGAAAAACGAATCAAAATTCTCTCTGCCATCCTTACAACCTGCTACTATAACAAGAATAATTGATAGATACGGGTATTAACTGCTGTAACTGATTCCACCATGCTGCATTCTTCCTCCTATCACTAATGATATTAAACAATCTCTATCAAATACAATTTTCTCTTACTAATTTAGTAATTAATTATTGTGTAATTTTATGGTATATGAACGAAGGTGCTGAATTTCGGTACTTGTTCCTTATAACAACAGCTATGAACACTAAAAAACAAACTTATCATGAGGAATGAGTCCGTTGACCTTAATGTAATGACCATCAGCTTGAAAAGATCGTCAGAGATGGAATCAATGGTAATAGCACTTTAGGGCTCTCTTTCGCAGCAATGAAAGCTATAAAGAAATATTTCAATAAACTCGGTAGAAACCCCTATGATGTTGAGCTTGAGTCCCTAGCGTGGATCTGATGGATCTGACTTGATCTGAACATTTCAAGCACAATATCTTTTATTCTCTCATTGATGAAATAAAAGGTGACCTATATGCACATTATATTAAGTGTGCAGCGCGTGAGATAAATTCTGACTCAATTATTTTTGATTCAATCATTCAATGCTAATTTAGACATTTTTGAAATTAGTGCTAAGAATATAACTAAAAGAACTCATGAGTATGCTATCACATCTCTTAATATTATTGAAATTTATCAATTTAAAAATTATCCTAATCAAGCTAATTAGAAAACAAATAATACAAAGAACTTAACAGGTGTTCATTATCAAAAATTGTTTGCAGGCATCCAATATGAATATAGCTTTCCCTCTGACATATAACTATAACCTTTGATTAGACCAAATGATTTACTTTAGTCCCAAATTATTATCTAATAGATTGACTCATTAGTGATCGACCTCGACCCTTCCAACTGATTTCTTTAATTTTCGATTCCATTCGATTATCTCATATTAATAACGGTACATTACACAATGTACTGTATTGTCAGCAATGTAGTGTGCCCATTAAAACTTTGAGTAGAGTTTTTGAAGAATTTGGAAATGATCAATTATAATTACGTGAATTTTTGAGCAAACTGTTCATTATGATCGACTTTTTTTCTTTCATCAAAAAAATACTAATTAACCAATTTGGAACTTTTGAAATAATAATAAACAATAGAAAATAGTAATCAAAGCTTATAATATCTAAGTAGAAAATTTTTTGTAAGCGGAAGTTTAGGTTAAAATGATAAGTTGTAAAAAGTAAAAAGTGTCCTTGATGCATTCAGAACACTAAGTTACGTTTCGTTGTTTCCCACATAGCAATAAATATTATTATTAACTCCGCTCTTTTGTTATCAATGATAGTTTCAATCTTTCAATTCAATCCTTCTGTTTATTGAACTGCGTGAAACTGATTGATTTCGAAAAAAATGGAGCGATAGGCTTACTTACAAATTTTCTCAGTTCAAACTCCAGTAAAAGTTCTTCATAACAAAAAATTTTCAAATTTAGTACTGGAATAAATGACTCTGAAGATAAGTTAATCTCTTGTCCGTTTTCTAAATTCTCTAAATATTATCGACGACACCTCATATAGCTTATTCACAGGTTATTGAATTGTTATCAGTATGCAGCTTCACTCCAACTTTTCTGCTAATAAATGGCATTAGCTGAATAATTTACTAATAAGGTTCATCCTTACCTTGCGGCAGAACTTCATCAAATATTTCGCACTGATCTGAAAAGAAAATGTTAAGTGTCTATTAAATGCAATTAATCTTGCTGCGTTGTTAAAATAAAATGAACGTGTCACCTTGCTGTCACTTTCGCTATGATAACAATATGATTTGCTTTTTATGAGGATTTTTACTTCGTTTGTCAGAATTTCAGGAATTGTTTTTATTCGTACGTTCAAAAATGAAGTTATTACTTCATTCATGACCTTTATTTTCCTGACAAATAATGTTACTTTCTGTTAGGCTTACAAATAGCTCATACATTGGAAGCTGATTAATTAATAGACTATCTTAGCCTTTTTTCTTATTTTTACTTCTCAAACAGTTTATCTGAAAGTTAGGCATAAATTACAAAAAAGAAGACACAAAAAAGGGAAAAAATTGATGTGAACACCATACAACCATTAGCACTTGGTTTTTAAGTCATTTCGGCAACCAAGAATTTTAAAAAATAATATTTTAAAAGCGATAAGATATTTCAAATGTTGAAAAGTCTTGAACTACTGCAAAATTTTGCGTGGAAGATTGGAAGTTTTTATTTGAAAAGAAGACAGAATAAAAACAATATCAAAAATCAGATTCTGTAAAATGTCACAAATACTTTTTCTTTAAAATTATTGGTTTGTAAATTTGAAAGAAATTCTACCGTAACACATAGTGAAAAGAAAGTGTGTTATATATTTTAAAAAAAAAAACTCAAAAGTATTATAATTTTAATCAAATAAATTCAATACTGTTATGGTGCAGCATTTTTTGGCTTTTAGATGAAAATGATCAGTTTATGCCAAAAACGTTGCAGTGAAATCCGATAGTAAATTCACTGTGATGGTTTCTGAATAGCAATCGAATATTTTTAAGAATTATCTAAATGGCTTCAAATACCAAATGATAATTAGGAACTTCAATATAAGCTTTAAATCTTTTTTTCATTTTCACATAATAAGTGAAATAATCGAAATCCTACTCAAATATACACTGCTGAAAATATATCTAAAAAGAAGTGGTTATAGTTAAAACATGATAAATAAAACTGAATAAGGAACACTGCATTGAAATAATTAAAGAATGAGTGGAGAAGTGCTGGCAGTTAAGAAGGAATTATAATGAAGGAAGGAGTCCAGTGAAAAATTATTTCAGATTTTTACGAGATAATATGAAAATCTCATTTAAGTAACGGGAAAAAAATGAGGCAACATCATTGCAAGTTGTAAAAACTGTTCGACAAAATCAACGATCTCTGAGAAGTATGCAGAATTCGTCATTGTTATGAAAATTGACCATGGAAAAGATATTATTTTAGACCTTCGAATAATATTTTGACACAGGAATATTAATGTTAAATAATTTTATTTAACTTTTAATTGGGAAGTAATTTAACACAGGAATATTAATGTTAAATAATTTGATTTAACTTTTAATTGGGAAGTAATAAAACTGAGAAGTTAATGCAAGTATTCATTTCGTTTGTAAATTTTCTATTCAAAATTTTTAATTAAAAGTTTCAAGTTAAAATAAACTTATGTCACGAAACATATTGGCTTCTTTTATTCCAATACTAATTTGCTAGAAGTAGTAAGAATTATACAGAGTTGTCACTGAACAAACACAAAAGTTCGATATGTTCAAATTTCATTTTATACTCCTACTCATTTTGATTGTCCCTTCATTTCATCTTTTTGTCCATGTTCCTAACCACTAATAATCTTGTTTTAATTCATTTGACTATCATATTATTGTTTTTGAATTCTTAATCTTTCAAAATTTATCATAAATTTTTTCAATGAAAAGCATGCCATATGATCTGCTCTTAACTTATTTTTAAAATAATTCATTTCATTTGGTACTGTCATATTGCCATAATATCATATGATATGTCATATTGCATTTTTAAATGAAAGCTAGCTGGGTTCATAAAGCTATGTTTATGTTTAATGATCACATGTATCTAAAAGTCGAAGCAAATTTAATTGATTGCTAAAAATAAATTCAGCCTTTATAAATAAGAAATTAAATTTGATGGCATTATTTAATGATTCTACACTTTAAACTTTAGCCATGCTTTTTCTCTGTCACATACAAACATGCACACATAAAAACGATAATGATCAGTACTTATTTGAATTTGTTAAAATTGTATTAAACGTAGTGAAATTTTTGTAATCTTATAATCCGAATATTTGAAACAACTTAAAGAACAATCTATTTGGTGATGAAAAGATTGTACATATGAGAGATGTAATGATGAGAAAAATGAGCTTAGAAATAACTCTGCAAAATAATTATAATTAATACAAGACCGCAAAATAGTAATTAATACAAGACCAATTAATTAAAAATATAAGGCAAAATATTGATTTCTTTCTATGGAAGTCAATTCTCTGTAGAATTTGTTTATTGTAATGTTCAAAAATGATCAAAGCTTATAAATTAAAAGTAATGCAGCAGCGAACAAATTAAATTATCAAATAACCTAAAAAATATGTTTTTGTAAAATTCTTTTATGCATCATCACTCATTACAACAAAACAGTCCGGGAATCTTTTGAAGTTTAAAGTAAGCAGAAAATTAATGTCGAAGAGAAAGTAATCAAGCAAAGTTAAAGAGAGAGAAAGAGGGTGAAACCATATTATTATTATCATTTTCATCATTATTATTGTTATTGCTATGTCTGTTGCATGCTTTAACAGTTGTTTTGGCAAGGATTTTCTAGCTTGATTACTTGCACATTGCTCTGAATTAAAATTGAAATGAATAATTTCATTTTCTTGTTCTCATATATCATCAGCCACAATCCGATTATCACTGTCATCGTCAATCCTATTATCACCATTTAATATGATAAATCACTTCAATTTCTATATCATCATTGCGATAAACACAAAAACAGACGAAGATAGTAGAAGTAGTGCCTATGTCGCCTTCTTCAAGAAAATGCTGTCGTTTAGAATTGGGTGAAAGCGAATTCCTCTTTCTCTACATGCGGGTATCATTTTATACATCAGTGCAGTTCGGAGGACGTATTTTTCAAAATTTCGTCTTCTTTTAACAGTGTTCTATAAAATGTGATAAGAAAGAAGATCAACATAGAGAAATGAAGAAAAGATCTTAGATTTTGGTCCGGGTAGGGAAAAATTACCCAGAACTGACAAATACACTGTAAATAAATGTCACAATGATTGATTGCTCGAAAAAATTTTTAAAGAGTAGATTGTACCATCTATTTTATTAAAAAAAAAAAAAAAGAAAAAAACAAGAAACAAACAGTTCGATGACTTCAATAATTACTGAATTGAAATTTTAGTCAAGATATGAGCTCTTATAGCATGTTCCGGAAAATACTAAGCCTATCAGAAAGAGATTTTATTAATTAGACTTGTGATTTTCTTCCCTTAACGATCAAAGCTGATTTTCAATTAGTAATTAATACTCGTTGCAAAGAAAGTCTTAGCAGGAAACGACAACATTTTCTAAAAAAAATATTTCTTGTATGCGTGAAGCATGATTCTTTTTGGCCCAAAGTGTAATCTAAAACGCATATATCTAGATTCAAGTCACTGATCCTAGGATTTATCGCTTACAAAATCTTGTAGTTCATAGACCTTAAATATTGTCATCCAATGGTCGTTGATTAAAACTGACTAATTTAAAAATTAAAAAATTCCTTTATTTATTTGATTGAAATCATAAAAAACGTTTTTTAGAAAATTGTTGCATGCCTGAATTTTTTGCATTACTCTAAATTGTCTTTGAAATAAATAATTTTAAAATAAAATTCTTTGAACAATTATAACTGGAAGTTTAATTTGCAAAATAAATTGGGAATCAGATCAATCAAGTCAGATCGCTATGAAATTCTTAACAAATGTAATTTATAATCATTTCAATTCAACTCATTTTAATTGCTCAGGTTAAAATTCAGTTCACCGAAATTGATTTAAACAAATGGATAAATGGATAAATAAAGTGTAAACAACATGGATACATGCATAGTGATGGAAATAAATTTATCAAAAAAATTTTCCTTTTCCTTTTAGATTTAATTCTGTGATTTCTTGACGATGATGTGACAATGGTAACTGCTGTACAATGATATATAACTGCGGTCGGTTACTCTCACAATTTATTACAAATAAAAATTGATCACAGCATTTTCCATCTTCCAATTTAATTCCAAATTTGAATCGCTTAATTACAAAAGTCGCAATTATGGAAGACAAATAAATGGTGGTGAATCCTTTTAATAATAAAGGTTAATGAATAATTGATGGTAATGATATTAATGGCGAGTAAAAAATGAAAAAAAATCTTAGACTGACAACTTTTACTTGATATAATAAAGTTGAAACTTGGAACATTAAATGTAGGCAACATTAACGACACCAATGAATAATTTCGAATTATTAACATATACTATAAAAATCTACTTTAATGCCTTCTTAGCATGAAAAACGATTTCAGTCGAAATGTTTTCAATAGGCTTACTTTGAGTATTAGAAACAGGCTATATAAATTATGAAGCCTACCAGATGAAAAGTAGTGATAAGATGATGCAATGATGGAAAATGCTTTCGAGCCACTGAATGTTGAAATAAACAAAATGATAGGGGGAAATTGCATCCTAGAAAATATGTGAGTTGCTCTGAAATGCTGGCTTTGGTAAATCATGCTATTGCTGTTTGAATTCAAATAGCAAGTAAACTAAATTCATAATAAATAATGAAATGTAAGGAATGATAAATGTGATGAGATTTCTTATATTTACCAAATTGAATATTTGCCATTTGATATGTTTACTAAAGGAAAAGTGAAAAGCATATGAGCAAGTAATAAAACTTCAAACTATTCTACCAGTAAAGAAAGGATTGTGTTGCTCCGGTAAAGTACCCAAGAAACACACTTGACAAATAAAATGAAAAACTTGAAGCTGTTATCAAATAATAAGTGAGAAGTAAACTCTAAAAAATAATAAAAATCATCATTTTTCTTATCGATTTCAAGTTTTGCGCCAGGAAGCGTAGGTATTTTGTTCTGCGTTAAGTTCTGGAAAGAAGAGATGAGGCAAGGAGGAAAATAATATAAAAACTCGACAGTCATCTATGATAGTAAATTTTAGAAATTTTTTTCAGTTATTCTTTGATAATTTGCTGTTAGCAGGAAGAAACATTTTGACATGGTTAAGCTAAGCAGCTGAAATGTTTAATTTACATCTGTCACCTCTGATATCTGTTAAATCAGAAGCACTAATGATTATCTCGCCATTTTCTCGCCTATTCTTCTCTCTTCCCGCCTATCTCGCTTTCTGTTTCCCTACAAATTTGGAAATTAATTGATAAATTTCGAGAATAAACTGTGTGCAGATTAAATTTGTCGCATATTTTATATTATACAATCATCAATGGAATGCAAAATATTGAACAAATCGATAATAATTGAGAATGTTCAATAAAGGCCAATTGCATTAGCGTAACGATGTATTTATTGTGAGTACCGCTGTTACAAACAGAATGTGAAATATTTATAGTTAAGGCTTAGGCTATGTTTCTCCCATCGCATCACCTGCCCTTTTTATTTATTAATAATAACTGGATATCAATTGACGATATCTTCACCTGTATCTCATTATTACAACATGTTCTCGATTTGATGAAGTGGTCTAATTGTGAATAAAAGAATTAAGTACTTCACTATTATATTTCATAATGCAACACTTGAAAGAAACTAAAAATGCCAAATGTCAGTACCAATAATTACGAAGCGCAAATATAAGCGGCGAAGAAATGAATCATGAATTTGATAATAGTGCAAACATAGAATCAATATGATGAAGAAAAAAGTGTAACCTTTTTTCTGCAATATATTAAGCTACAAATGACCATTCAGTTACCATTTATCATTCATATCACAAAGTGATCAATGACCTGTCACTTCCATTTAATTCAATACCTCCTTTGACTTTTACATTTTCCTGCTCTTCGTTTCATACTTTTTCTCAAATTTTGCTTTATATTATTGCAAGTACACTAGTAGCAACTCTTGAAAAAATAATTTATTTCTTAATATTCCAGATAAACAGACAATTAGAACAAACGAATGCATTAGAATTTTAAGGAAGCATATTCAAAAATTAGCTTATTGGAAAGCGCCACTGTAATATCAATGATGTAATGATTTCTCATCATCGCAAGTCGAATATGAGACAGAATGCAGATTTTTGCTTGCCAGATGCCTAATTTTTGTTCTAAATATTTACTGATATTCATAAAAAACTATTTCTATTAATGAAATTGGCTGACTCTTAGCTACTGTAGAAACGTGAATGTAAGCGGATATAGTCATTCTAAAAACGACACAACGACAGCACTCAGCAATACTCGACTCTAAATATCACCCTGACACATGTAACATATTCTGTTAAGCATGTGCTGACTGTATCATGTGTTGGAATGTTATGATTTCACATAGTGTCATATGGGCCAAACTTTTCTTGTTACAGTTTGGAAGACAACGATCATGCGTTACAACTTCACCTATCCAGCAACTTCTTCTTGTAATTTCTATAGGCATGGATCGCCATTGGGCTGTATCATACCACCTACTCCTATTTTTCGGCGGATTTCTTGGCTTTTTTGGTTTCTTGGCTTCTTCAATCATGTTCTTATAAATTGATAATTGCTTTACTGTGCTAGTGTTCTTCAACTTTTATAAAACATCGCAATTTTTTTGTGAAGTTTTTGATGAAAAGTTAAATCTAAGAAGTAGAGTTCTTAAAGTAAACATGCACTAAAGTTCTGGAAGAAAAATTATGCTCGAAAATTAAATATGTTATGTTCAAATCATTCGGAAAGGTCCGAGAAATTCTTCTTCGATATTTTGACTATATTGTTCAAAGACTAATGCTGATTTTCCAATCATTGCCAGGATTTTCCAAATGCATTAGATTTTATCGATATGTGATCCTGAAAACTCTAACTTCTAACACTAAGTGATGGCATCTTTATCTAAAATAACTAGCAAAAAGTATTTTTTTTTTTTTTAACAACTGCAGAAGAAGAATGCAAAAGCGAAATAAATCAGTGGAAACTTTTTTAAAAAAGTATTTATGCCCTAAAAGCAATCATCATTCCAGACAAGCACTTTTATGCTAATTATTTTATATTCGCAAACAGACATACACTGATACACACAGACACACAAATATAAAATAAACATGGACATAAACACATGAACATACATGCAAACACAAATACAGTTTCAGCAGAACTTGAACGACTCATTTCCTTTGAATATATCGGATATTATAAAAAACTGATGACTTGGAAGAAAATATTTGGTGTAGAATCACTCTTATCCAGAATATGTCTTTTTTAATCTCTCTATTGGATGTAATGCGGAGATATCACTTATCAAGTTATTTTGATCTAAATTATAATTAATTAAAACGATATGTATTTGCAAATAACTTGTCAGAATTCCAGAATTTTTTAAACCATTGCAGATTTCATGCATTGTTTTGCTGTGTTCAGAAATTTAAATTCCATAAACACTAACTTTTAAATTCTGACCTATTCATGCGATTCAATTGATAGAGCCAATGGTGTATTGTAATTCATGATAAGACGATAGGTTACAAAATTGAAAGCCCAGTTTTTAAAAATAGCATTGCAACCATTCTCCTGGAATACACAATAAATATTTAGCTTGTAGAATAAGGTCAAAATTACGGATATCGCAACAAATTTAGTTAAAACTTTAATACATTCAAATATATTTCAATCGTGAAATATTCAATTCTTTGATAGACTGAGCCGGCATTCATTTTTGCCACATCTTAGACGTTTTGTAACAATTTTGTAAAACAAATCAAAAGAAAAATTAGCTCGCTTTGTCAATTTTCTTTTTAAATAATGAAAAGTTCTCGAGCTAGAACTTTTGAATGATTGAAAAGATCTAAAATTGATGTTTAGTCTTCAAGAATCAAATATCTACATTCAGGTTATTATGCTTGGAATAGAAATTGCTTGAAAAAATGTGATTATGGAGAAAATAACAGTGGATTATCTTCAAAATTAATTTATAAGAATAATTGAATAGGATCTCGAGGGATACAGCAGTTGAATAAAGCTAATAATGAATCCGAGTAAGAGCAAGTAATCCAAGCACACTACCTGTGCTTTGTTTAAGCGTTTTTGTCCTGAAAGAGGCAGTAGAGGTTCCGTATCATTATCAAATAATCTATTATAGAAAGTTCCACTTGAGCAGTAAGTAGCTATTCCATATTTATTGTTCAGTTTTATTAATGAAAAATTTATATAAGCTAGTCTTATCTCAACAGAATCTAAATAATTAATTAATTAGTCGACTGACACATTATTTATCCTAAGCGATTTCCTCGATCCCATTCTAGAAATTATTTTTTCAACAACACTAAATCAATTGGCAACAATGAAGAATGCATTTACTATTTCTGTAAAGCTTACAAAAGTTGTAGACGAAAAACGAATTAAAGTTCAGGTAATTTTATTTTTAAATCTTTCTTCAAGTAGAAAAGAAGATACTTTAAGCGAGATTTTAGTAAGCAGTGTGATTGTCACAACAAGCGAATCACAAGAATTTGTAAACACGTTGATTTGGTGATCTTAACAAAACCAAAATAATTAATTGATTAATTAACTGACATATTATCCATATTAAGCAATTTTCTTGGTTCATTCATGAAAGTTTAACAAATCCAATAAAAAACTGCAAGTTCTAATAAATATTCAAATTTTGATTTCGCCACTAATGTTTTTTTGTGTACGTAACATAGAAAAATTTTGTTTGGAGACTTGCAAGATTTATTTTGCTGTTTATCTCATATTAGGTCATCAAATTAAACTGGTTTCAAAAGAGACAATGAAAATTCATAAAAAGATTTAACTCTTTCAGATATTTCAACAAACAATTAAAAGCAAATTTAGAGGCTTAATTTTGTTCCTTTCTTTGTTACCTTCCAATTTAAATTAAATGAAGCAGAATCGTCTATATTCATTTCCTTGTTTATGTATTAGTCGAACAATATTATTGCATCAAAAAATTTAAATTACCCATAGTTCGTGACCACTGCGAAATGATGAACAAAAGAAGGCAAAATGGAAGTAGAATTGATTCAACTGATTAGGGTCTCTTTCCTCATAATACACTGGAAGAAAAGATTAATTATAAAATGGTAATGGAAAAAATTAATCTTTGACCACATTGCCAAATTCGACTCACAGCCAAACGATTATCCAAACGATTTATCCAAAAAGTAGAGCGTTCACATGATGGTCAATATATTTTTAATTTGATAATATCTGACTAACAAAAAGTATCAATAGAGTAGTAAAACCTTTCTCATGATCATTTTGTTTTCTACATTTATAATGTAATATTAATATAGTCTGCTATAAAAAAGTACTATTATTAACTGCTTTTACGTACTTTTCCCAGCTTAACGTTTTATTTTTTCTAAAACAAAAAGTGAGTCTTAATTTAAATTTTGAATTTTGAACTCCTATGAAATCAATTCTATAGATCGATTTTATTTATCTGAGATGAAATCTACTATTCGTAATTTACTACGAAATTTGATCGTATTTGGTTTTTCGTACTAGCTTTGGTGGTCAGTGGACTAAGCAAATAATGTCATCCGAGTTTTTCCGACAAATGTCAATTGGATTCCATTCTAGATATAAAGCATAAAATTTAAATATTAAGCAAAATCTCATATAAAACATGAACTGAAATAGAACACAAATTTGGTGTACATGCCAGATAGTGTCAACTACCCTTTGGGCTAATAATGTCACAGTTGCTTATGAACTTTGTCGGAAAACAGAATTAAAACTGTCCAACAGATTTTTATATGCATGTATGATTGTAATTTATTTCTGGCAACAAAAATATTTAAATTTAAACATGAATGCTATTTGTAGTATTCTCTATTTATTTCATCAAGCAGATGATAGATGTTATTATTTAATTTGTTATTTTAATCAAAATTTTCACTGATTTATAGCATTAAGATTTAATGGAAGGTCTCCAGTCCTTCTTTATGATTATGATTTGTGATTGGAATTTTATTCAAACATTTTGAATCATTCCTTCATGAAAAAATCATGAGGTCGAAAAAAGCTTAATTTTGAATTAAATGAAAAATGTTATCCCTCTTCTTCGTTGTAATATTTACATAAAACAGTTATTTTTCTGAATAAAAAATAAGAATTATTTTGTTAGTTGACCCAAATATTAAAATAATTATGAATCGGTCTGTGAAAAATGGAACTTGTATTCGTTGTGACAAATTTCATAGATCTAGCAGTTAATATGAATTATTATCATCATCTAAATTAATGATCAAATTAGTTGCCTTTTTGTTAGTCTGAACAAAATAGATTTGATGACTTCACTATCTTTGCAACTTTTGCATTTGTTTTCTAATTAAAATAAAATCATTTTTAACGCTGTATTGCTAGAATATTTCTGCTTAACTGATCATTCCTTTCATATTAAAATACCAAACGCTGCCATATGAACATACACTTGGAACGGAAACCCCGTGAACTCATCAGAATTTTTTTTCTTATTATTTGGTTTCAGCAACAATTTTAAAAGGATCTTCGCACATGTACGTATTCATTTAGACGGCATTAATTATAACTGGTTTTTATATCACTTCTTTCAACAACGGAAACGTTATGATTGTAAAAATTGTTAGAAGTGTTAACAGTCAAGAATTCGATTCCTACTGTTCATTCAAACATACAATTAAAAGAGCAATTTATTGTAACACTAATTAGAAGTAACTGGAAGTATGCGAAATATTACACAAATTTTAAAATTGTAAAATTACGAAGAATTTTATGTAAAATATGTAAAATTACGAAGAATTTTATGATAAACCATTGGTTGACTTTTTTGAGTGCGTCCTCAGCTGGTCCAGAAGTAACCTCATTCTTTGACATCTCTTTTCTTCACTCATGTTTTAAATCATTTTTTTTTTTCAGATAATTTGCTAAAATTTTATTAAAAAGCTTGACTTTATGTTTGAAAAATTTGATTCTTTTTTAAATAGTTTTTTTCGATCATTATATTAAATAATACAACTGTCCAAGAAGCATGACTAGTCAGCCAGATTCAAAAATTTCTGTTTTTTTGCAATTCACTGCATTTTTGATTTTCTCATCTGTTTTACTAATTTTGCATTAATTATATGATTAGCTGAAATTCAAATTTAATTCTAATTTTGATCCAGGTAACTAGGTCCAAATTTTAATGCAATCCAGTGAATTCACACTTCATATTCTTTCAAATAATTTTTTTTTTTTTTTTTTTTTTTATACAGCTTAACCGCTTTTTCAGTTGAAAATATTTTAAGTAGTAAGATTTAGGACATCAGAATATCAGGAAATAATGTAGGAATTAATGGTCTCCTTACCTACTGTGATATTGCATCTATGCGACAGCTTTAAGTATATTGGTAGAACGCTGTGTGCAGGAATTAAGGGTATTCTTATGCAATAATAAACTTACACTATTCTTACACCACTAATGTCAAAGTGTAACTGTGTGATGATGATGATCAGGTCTCTCTTCTTACGCATTTCTTTATTTTTAAATTATCATTTTAATTTTTCATTATTTTAAAAGAACAATTATTCGTAGGGTATTTCTTTTTGAGAAATAATTAAAGCAGTTAAAGAATAAAATATTTGAGAAAAAGCGCCGAGAATTCCATAAAATCAGTAATTTTTGGTATTTCTGTACTACCATATGTTTAGTTTACTGGGTATTTGAAATTCTAATATTTTTTAACCAAATTTTAGCTATAGTCTTGACTTGCGCAAAGTTCCATCGTATTGAAAGGGTCTTATTTGAACAGGTATTGAAGGGAAGATGAAACTGATTCACAAGGACATTACAATTTGAAGAATATATCAGCGAGAGCTCAACGATCGATCTGAAGCTCAACATTTATCACAACTGTAAGGTAAGCTGAAATTCCAAAATCAATTTGAATCTCGTTATTCCTAAGTAAAATGTGTAGTTATCAGCAAAACAAAGCTACTTTGTTTGTAAGCAAACACATATAAATCAAAAGTTTACCTAACTATACAGCTGTATAAGCTTACTACTGTTGAGGACAGTAAGTAGGAAAAAATGAACCTTTTGCATATGATTGTTTTAAATATTTTAATGATTTTTTGATAGTATTCAAATTAATATTACAGCAATTCGATAAGCTTAATCAAGGATGAATGCCTTGATTAAGCTTATCGAACTGCTGAGCCTTAAATTAGTACGATTTTACATAGTCACTGCAATTCCATCTAAATTACTAAATTATTTAACACTTTATTAAATATGATATTTTCATAGGCAAAAACATGTTAACCAACTGAAACAGTCAGATTAAACATTGATAAACCGGACAAATACATGTTCAACTGATTCAATAAATGAGCTGATTACTCTTGTCATTCTTTTATAAGTAATCTTTGCTTTTCTCACAAAACATTTATTTTCAGCTATGCCAGTGTAAAATCACGATCCGCATACTGAATGCGAATATTTCATCCGGAAAACACTGAGGAAAAAAATGCATATATCTAGTAAAACAGGTCAGCGTTTCACTAGATGTTTGAGAAATTTGAGGAATCGTTTTGAATATCTCAGTACTGGTGTTCTTAATTATGTTTTTTATTAAATTGAACAAATTGTTTCAGTAATGCATTCTGAAACCAAACTTTTTTTAGAATTCCAGAAGTGTAATACTACTTCATGATAAGTGCATCAGTATAAGTTGGTTCAATTCATCATTATCAGTACTTTAATAAATGTAGCTCTTTTGATTTACTTATCATATATTTTAAGTATTGATAGATTCTAATTTATTAGAAAAAATTTCCCAATTTCGGAAAACGTTGCACCTGCAGTACCTAAATCACTGAGTGCAGAGGGAAACTTCACGTTCCAAATAGTATCAGTCATTATTGATTTGAACTGAATGGTGATAAACAAGGAAATAAACTTGAGAAAAATAATGAACTACCAATAGAAGACTCGCTTAATTTATTTAAATTCGTCGTTGTAGGCTCGCATAAAGCTACGAGAATATAAAACAAAAGGTATTTAACTTGCAAAAGAGTAAAAATGTGAGTCGGACAAAGTATCCCAAATCGCCAAAAAAATCAAATAACACTGATGCAAATCAGTTAAAACTAATTAGTTTTATGTTGGGCGACGACTAAAGTATGAATTGGAGGATTATCATTACATTTCAACTTTCTGGATCATTGCAAAGAATTTGCTACTTAACTGTGTGACGCCAGTAGCATTGTCACCAAATCTGACTGTTGAAATGCTTATTCCCTTGGCAAGTTTTGAAAAACTAGAATACACAACAATTGACGCAGTAGTCATACAGCAGCAAAATTCAGATCTCTCCATGACTCAAATAACTTCTGAAGATAAAAAAAGATGACCCGCAAAAATTTATACATTTGAAACTCATTACTTCATACAATGTACCAGTAATGGTTGCATATCTTGTCATATATTGAAACTTAAATCGCGATATATTTGGATGTCCACTTATGTGGATTGAGCTAGACCGAAAATCATAACAACAAAATCATTGCACATTTTAGAGACAATTGAAGGAAAGAATAAATAAATGATCAAAAAAAGAATGCTAAATTTATATATGTGCCCCAACTGCAAACTGGACGCATATAGCCATACGAGACAATGCATATCTGGACTTTATAATGACAGAAGATATAAAATCCATGCAATTTCATTCGAGATTTACTATAATTGCATAATTAATTAATAAGAGACTTCTTCAGAGCACAACAAAAGTAGATTTTAAAATTAAAAAACACTCAAAACCATTTATAAGGAACCTTATACACGGAACATTTTATTACGTTCCGATATTGCATATCTTATCATCTTTCTTCATTAAATCTGAAATGATTTCCATTGGTTCCAGCATGATCAGATAAAAAAATCAGAAAACATAAACAGCAAAGGAAAAAGATTAAAAAAATCAACCTGAGACATTTTAGTTGGAGATCAAAAATTCTATGCTTTCGGCAATCTTTAAATAGTAAACATTCATAAGACAGATTCACTAATTATGTAACATATGCGCGCTACGCAGAAAAAATAGTAAACATTCATAAGACAGATTAGTAAACATTCATAAGACATTCATAAAAAACATTCATAAAAAATAGTAAACATTCATAAGACAGATTCACTAATTATGTAGCATATGCGCGCTACGCAGAAAAATCTCAACAAAGTTCAAAGTTTGTGAATACTGAAACTGGAGCAACGGTAATGATTGAACATCCTGCTGTCGACGGGTTTCCATCTCTAAGCGCTCCATATTGATAGGCGGTTGACTTGCGGGAAGTTCAAGACCTTCATGATTTGTCTGTTGTGTTTCCACTTTAACCAATTCTGTCCAATCTGATATTTGTGACTGTAAACAAAATTGGGCAATTACTTGCAAAATAATAAAATAACATCTGTAAGGATCAATGGCCACAACTGCGATTCAAAAATTGCTTATAATAGGAGATTGAAATCCAACAATTTGTTATTTATGCTTTTTGTTTGGTGATTTCTGTTAAAAAATTAATGAAGCTATAGCAGATCTATATTTATTTTGAAATTTAAGAAATTCAGTTCCAAACTGAATTTGGAATGAAAACTCGAAATATTCAGGCTTCCGAATAAAGCTGTTTCAAAAACTACATAAAGTTAGACGAAATAAACTTGACTAAAATCGAATCTTCTCCTCAAAGAGTTAGTGTAGTGAACATTTTATCATGAAGAAAGGATTGTAAGGAAGACCAAAAGTACGAACATGGCGTCTCAGTAAATTTTTAGACCAATAATTGAGTAAGACTCTATTTAATCTAATGTGTTAACTTATCGACAAGAAGAATTTTCAATAAAGAACACCTGTAAGGGTTGAAGATAATGCTTGTATATATTTAACATCAATTCCGGGTTCATCTTACGCAGCGCTTGTTCTTGAGCAAATACAAAAGCAGACAAATAGTACTGTAACCCATCGCTAAGATATGAATAACGTATATTGATTATATCGCACCAGAAAAAACCAAGTTCTCTACGAAATACTTCGTAATTAAGTTTGGAACGAAATAAATCGATAATCCATGCAAGAAGTTGTGCCTCGAATTTTAATCTGAAATAAAGAAATAGTCTTAACAGCAGCCTTCAAAATTTCAGATAATTATTTACTTACTCGATTTTGAATCTCCTGCGTACAATTACGGTGCTAATTGTACGAATCATAATCAGGAATACGAATGAAGTTACTGAAGAGCAACTTCAGGACTAACTTCAACGAAATTGAATTTAACAACATGACTAAAGCTCTTAAAAATTAAAAAAAAGGAAAAAAACTACATTTAATAGAAATACTAATTATGTAACTCTGCGAAATTTAGAAAAAAACGGCGAAGCTTTAATTTTTTTTACTCACAACTTTTCATCATGAATGTTGGTTTTGTGAAGATTTTTCCTCCTGAAAGAAAAAAGTAGTAAGAAAATGATGCTAGAAAGCAATGAACTTTGAAAGAATGTCGAAGAATAAAAACTGTAGTATTTCGAACCTAATTAGAACTCAATAACATGAAAAAACGAGAATCGATCACGAATTTCATTCCCTACAAACATAGACTGACTTTACCATAATTTACAACGCATGATTTCTCTTCTGAATTATGATGTCGTTCCTACACTCTATAGCTTCATTTTTTCAAGTCATTTGTCATATTTCTAGTTATGATAATCAAAACTTACTGTATTTCGCCACTTCGAACCATGCTGAACAATTTCCGGATGATAAGTACTTGAGCTACTGGTTCAAATTTCGACAAGAACATTTTGAAAGTATCCATGCATACGACTCGCACTTCACACAATGTGCATTCTTCACAGCATATCAAGAAGTCAGCAAGGAACTCCTGTAAATAGTTGAACAAATAGAATTGGAAAGAATATCATCCCACTCCTTTTCCCAATGATGCATTTATTCCTAAGGATTAAATGTTTCAATATTCTTTAAGATTTTCGAAGCATAACACAATAACTGAAAATTTCTTTTGATCTTGAAACTTATTAAACGAACTCGTCATATAAAAACAAGTTTACAAGAAATTTCCTGAACCATACTAAAAAGAAAGTCCATTGATTTCGTCCAATTGACTCAATCTCGACAGAAATCAAACAATTCCGCAATACTAGAACTACATAACCAACATTGAACATGTTTGAAGTTGAAATATGTAGCGAATAGCGGAGTGGACCAAGGACAAGTTTAAGATAATGTTCAGGCGCAAATACTTGTGGAACTGAACAAAACTTTGACCTTAAAATTCACTTATATTTGGGCTTATCAAGCAAGATACGAATTATACTTTTTTCATAATCTCATCTTTCCTATTTTCTTGTTCGCATACTTCTTATTTATAAGTATGATAGGGAGAAGTATAAATCTGGAATTAACTGTGAAAACCCTACGGAAATTTAGATACCTAAAGTTTCGAAATTAAATTCAGTGATGAAAGGTCATGAAAACAAATATAACACGAATTTGAAAAGTCTAAATATTAGATGTTATGAAACTTTTACAAAGTACTTACTTCAAAGAATTAGCCAAAACAACTGTATTGAGAGGTAATCGCCGATCGGAAAATTTGTAGATTTCATTCAGTTTTATAATAAATGCTTCCATATAATGACTTTGGATATGTGTGCATGCTAACACTTTATCGAACAGCTCATCCAATAATTCGTAATTTTTGCTCATCGATAAACTAAAAAACGAATTATGTAATTAAGAATTTACAAGCAAAGGAACAGTTATTTTGCCAACAAATAACAGCCAAAACATGTCCTTACCTTAAACATCAACTCATAAAGCATCTATTCAATAATTAATACTCGTTGTCCATGGTCTAAAACCTATGAGTTCTGCAAAAGAAAAATGCAAAACTTACGTAAAAATTCGTAAAAACATTAAAACGGCTGGTAAAAACGGGTCAGAAGATGGTCCTGGCAATGCCGCAGTACAGTTCTCGCTCAAATAATCGGCTTCCAAATTCGGAAAATATCCTCTGTTTAATTGATCATCTTGATGATTCAACATGACACTTTTCTCGAATCGTTCAATCCAAGATGGTATATAAACTTCTCTGATATCGCGGATGAAACTAAACTTGAAAAAATTTGCAAAACGCGAGATCCAACATAAGTCCTATATCTGACATTTTCAAACACACTTTAAGCGCCTAGATAGAAGAGTATAAGTGAACGATAACATTTTCTTTCTTAAAAAACATGTGAAAATTGAATCAGGATGTTGCTCAAATAAATAAAATCAAGGTATGATAAGGTAAGATATATAAGATAAATAAGAATACTATCATGCAAACATTTGAAATCAATGACCCACAAAAAACACTCCAAGAAAAAAATTTACTGTACCATTACTATAAAAAAGACTAACTGTTTGCTTAGGTCCTTCATCTCTGGCATTATTCCTTCGATAAAGCTTCCAAGTAACATAAATGCCTTCCACGAAATAGCGCGATCGGAGCAATCAAGCAGAACAGCTAGTCTGAAAATTTCGGTAATAATACAAAATTTAATATGTAAAATAAGCATTAGAAAACAACTGTCTTGGAACTGATTACAATGGACTTGGAGAATAATTTAAATCTGAAGGACATTACATTTCTTATGCCACATATATAATACAGACATGTTGAATGAAATGATGGAAGTAAGGAACTATTGTGAGAACCTTCTATCCAACAGATAACACTTGTATATCTAAACTTACTTGTCGTTGGTAGTTCCATATGATATTAACAATATCAAAATATTTTCCAGAATGGCGTCGGAAACACCATTTTCGATGAAATCTTCGTCGTATTCTTCGATAATCGCTCGAAATAATTCACGATAAATCTCTTCGATAGCATGATCGGTTGCAGTAATTATCAGTCCATACACTTCATCGTATTTCTTATACGCCAAGTCATGGAAAATCTGTTCAATGATCTCTCTACTTGTCCGGTCATTTTCGTTTTCTATTATTTCGCTGTAAGCAAACTAATCATGGAAAACTTCTATTGATTTGGTAGTTTAATGGTCGTTTCTAATACAACTTACTCAATCAGCTATCAAATATGACACTCTAGATCTTTAGAAAATGGAATGGAACTGCATATGGATAACTTTCAAACCGAAGACAAGATCTTTTGCCTCATCCGCTATACATAACTTACGCAGCAAATTTCCTGCGCCATATACCTGGCTACTACTGAAACTACTACTGAAACTTTGAATTGCTATGTTTTTCACTATTCAAGAGATTAATGTAAATTGATCCTCACAGATAAAACATTGTTTTTTTGAGAGTAAACGCATGTTACATGATCATGAAAACATAAATATCAAAAGAAAAAGATCAAATCTACACTAACCTTTCATGATCAGAAGATGAATAAACTATTTGGTCGTTAGGTACAACCAAATGCAAAAATAATCCCAATAAAGCCATCAAACTTCAGCAATCTAGTAAACCACAATCACTTCTAATAAATGAATTCACTTCTCGAAAGGCGGGAAAATGACATACCGTACAAGTATGTCATGATCCATAAATCAAAAAAATCGGGGAAAGAAGAACTTCGTTGATTGGTAAAGAACTATATTGAGAAATTTATTTTTTTGATGAGAAAAATTTATAAAAAAAAAAAAAAGTGAATGGGAAACTGAATGAGAAAATTTTATATAAATCTTATATAAAATTTTATATAAAAATTTTATATAAATTTATATAAATCTAAACCTAATAATATTTTCCGCTGCACTGTTAAAGATAGAGAAACAACTAGAAAATGACTTAAATTTAAAAAAAAAAAAAAAAAAAACCGAAAGTGATGAAAAATTTCGGCAAAATACTCATAATCCGATATATCCTTCTTAGACATCCCTTAAATCAATATCGAATCAAATGATTATTTAGAAAGTAAATTCAAGTAATACTGCGAATCTCGCTGCATGTTATAACATAAAGAATTCCAAAAAAAATCTTTATTTGATGAAATTAAATACATAATGGAGACAAATTACCTTTTTTCCGCTTCTCATCACCAAGAACCATTAGTGTATACTCGTTGGTTATTCCTGACGCCAAAGTTATCAACCAAAAATCTGCTGGCCTAAAATTAGAGTCTTCTTTAGATGGCGGTCATGTCAATATAAGATAGTCTACCTTTTCGATCTTTCATTAGCATATAACAAAAACGTTACAATACTAACTCATATCTTTCAAGTAGCTAGTCCTACACCATATTTTGAAACGAACTTTGTACACATGAAGTCTTTATTACAACTTGTCAGTATGATGCACTAGCGAAAAACTGAATTACACTTTATATTACAAATGGAACAATCATTATGAATCAAATTTGAAATATCTGGATGAAAAGATTAGGTATGGAAAGGAAGAATAGGAGCACAAGTTAATATTTGGAATGTAAAAATAGATGACTCTAACTTTCCCTTAGGATTATAAGTGATTTCTTTAATTTTTCCTCAAACAATATAAACACTATATGATTCCATTTGTAATAGCTCTTGGTCCAACCACTTTTTTTTTTATAACCGACAATTAATAGACCATAATCAAATTTATTATAATAAAAATGAAATCTGAAAGCATATTCAAATCGGTAATTTCCTTGTAAATATCGAAAACAATTTCCTAATTCCAGATCATGTAAATTTAAAGAATTTTCTGGGAAGTAAAAACATAACATCCTATGCCAATCACCCGGCAAAAGTTATTTATAAGGAAAAAATACAAAGTATTCATAGGAAAAAAAAACATCACAGCATTTCACATCATGCATGGAAAAAGTAAAAAAATGCAACATATGGGATGGAAACGAAAAGAAAGAAATAAATTGAAGACAGTTCAAATCAATAACATTACTTTCGTTAATTCTTATATTTCCTAAACTTCAGCCAGCGCAAAATTTCGGAATCAGTTTAATAAATGAAATGCTAGCTGCAATATTCTACCACTACGGAAATTTTTTAATTTCATTTCAATCAAATCTTACATAACAGAGCAAAATGAAATAATGGCTGCAAATGCCGGAAGTTAAAGGAAACTCGAGTTACTGAAATACAGCAATGCCGAAGAAAAGAAATAATTTCCTGCATATTAAAATGCTGAACATTACTCACTTATCATGGCGTTAAAGCTATAATCAGAATAAATAAAATAATGATAATTAATTTCAATTAATATAACCGGCAATTGGAAAACAAAATGGAATAGCAAAACAGAAAAAAATAATTAAATTGATCCAACATTGTTAAGGGTCGAAATAAGAGTCGCAATAACATGTCGTAAAACTTTCAGAATGACCTGAGGTCTGGTAAATGCGCGACTTTTTACATTCGTCACCGTAACCACAGAACTAAATATATCCCATAGTCCATCAAACGTTAATGATGAAAAAAAACATAAATTTTAATCCAGTCAATCTACCAATGATATTATTAGTGGAACTCTCAAAGAAAACCGGACAAATAAAAGGAGCAGCTTCATATAATTTCTCAAAATTTTCTGCCTTCAAACAAGAATTCTAAAAAAACATTAAAAAATTATTTTCACAGAATTTTAAAAAAGTGTGGAACCAAAGTTGATATTCATAAATAATTTCTCTGTCGTTTAATTTATGCACCATTCGACTACTTAGACATAATGATTTCCCGTATGCCCAGAAAAATCCAGATTTGATCCAGTAAGATTAAATAATCAAAATTTCAAGAATTTCATCTTAAGACATCTAAGCTTTTTAATTTCTAATGTATTCAGAGAAGTGAATCAGAACCTTTCAAATTGCCTCACAGATTGAATAAATTTTCAAATCTAGCAACTTGCTCTTTTCAAGGACTTATAATTGTAGAATCGATTCCAGAATCCAATTCTATTTCATCCGATGATAACGTAACTTGCTTTGTCACATGTGTTCGCCTGTAATGATCTTCCGTTTCTTGAAAAATCAACTGCTTCAATGTTTCTTTTGGTAAATCGTCATATTCGATTTCATAAGTAAATGGTTCTTCGCAGATGGGCTGAAAAATATTCCATTTAATTTTTGGATAGAATGCAATTTATTCTGACACTAACTTTTAAGACCACAAGCATAGAATATTCAGCATACAAAGTTTTTCGAATAATGAGGACACACACTACCAGAATGATTTGATGAAAATAAAACATGTGAAATTTTGTGAATAAATGGGGAAATTAAACCCAAAAACCCAAAAAAGAGGAATATAAAAGGAATATAATACTTCGTCATTCGGATCATAATACTGTTCCAGATATGGATGAGCAAGAGCATCTTCGATACTGATTCGTTTGTTCGGATTAAAAGTTAACATTTTATCCAACAAATCGAGTGCACGCGGATCTGCATTTGGATACATTCGCAACCATGGCTGCTTTATCTTGTGTGGCAATGAAAGCAAGTATGAACGAGCCTAAATACAAATAGAAGCTAAAATAATGGGTTCCCATTATTTCATTTATCTATTTATTCCCATTATTTAATAAACAAATCTACAGTTCTTTAGTCCAAATATGACAATGGAAGTATTATTATTTCTACAAAGTAACAGCAATATGGCAATAACAGTAGTTCATAAGGTAATAAACAAAAACAAAACCTTCTCGTTGATGATACATTGCAAATCTTCCTGACTTGGTGACCCAATAACGCCCAGGATTAAATTCAACTGATCCAGATAATGCTTTCCGGGGAAAAGAGGTCGATTACTTAACATCTCGGCTAAGATACAACCAATTGACCAAACATCAATTGATTTCGTATAACCCTTTGAATTCAACATAATTTCAGGTGCACGATACCACCTGGAAGGAATAAAAGTTCAAAGATGCTGGCTGCAATTAGTAAAACACACATGCTTGTTAATTTAAAGATATAAAATGGAAGAAGAAATAGTCAGGCATTAAGTCAGATAATCGACTCGTAAATTTAAAATGTAATTAGAAAACCAAAAATATTTCAAAAAATATATTATCACAGCGATTCAGAAAGATTCAGAAAAGATTTTTCAAAATTAATCAGGTTTAACCTAGTTGCCACATATTCTGTCAGCACTCCAGTATGATCATGTTCAGGATCTGTTATTCGAGCAAGGCCAAAATCGCAAATCTGAAGCGTGAATGCAAAAAAATTTTCCAACAGTGCAATCGTTTTCCAAATTGCTTTAACTTTAATAATATCAATATTGATGTTTTAGTTAGAGCATAGGAGTATGTAAGCATTAGCAAAATAATGACATTAGAAATAACAATCATTTCATCAAATTTCAAAAATCTAACTTTGAGATCGCAAGTAGTATTGAGAAGTAAATTAGATGGCTTGAGATCACGATGAATAACATTCGCAGAATGAATATATTTCAATCCACGTAGTATCTGATATAGAAAATAACAAATATGATCATTGGAAAGTCTTTGAGTTTTCAGCAACTTGTACAAATCTGTTTCCATCAGACATTGCACTATGTAGCTGAAACTTGGATCAAGTTCGTTCCCTGCGTAATGCCATATCCTTATTCCAGTCAGTTTCTACTCGAAAAAGGAAATTAACAAGTCTTGAAAGGCAACTATGTGAAACTGGAAGGCTTCAGAAAATAAAGTGTAACAGTTTACAAAAAAAACTTCGACTACTTTTTCATCGTTAATGGAAGCAAAATTTTTCAAATTCCAGTAACATCTTCTTAATGAAAAACATTACTTACATATCTTTCATTTGTTCCACACTTGGTGCTCTAATAATTTCCTGAATGTTGATGATCTGCAACAGAAATGAGATAAAAATGAAAAAGAACTAAGAATTTTAGCTTAAGCTATTAAAACTTTGATAGCTTGCATAATCTCATCTTTCATTTATGTATTAAAAATGGAATTTATCTCAGATGAATTATTGAAATCAAAAAATTCCTGGAGCTCATCTCAGTTTACGAGTTACAGTGTGTTCATAAACTGCAGAATTTTTCATCAATATTAGTTTTAAAATGCAAAGTCAGTTGGATTTGCACAAGGATCCATTGAATTTAACAGTTACTAGAAACACAAAAATTCGTTCTACAAGTGAAAAACTAATTTCATCATTTGTTAATTCTGTCAGTTAGTTTACATTTTCATGCTTGAATTTAGTTAAAATCTTGATTTCTCGAAGTGTCCTTTGGCAAAATGTTTGATGCTCGAATGGTGAGATTTTCTTGATGGCAACACGCTCATGCGTCTCCGTGTCCAGTGCCGATCTAAACAATCTTCAGTAGATTAATCTCCAAATACACTTGTCACGTTAACAATTATTTCATATGTCAATTAATGTTCGATCAATTTTTAAGTGCATTAGTACGAGAATATTTGAATGAACGCATATGTATAAATATTTCCTTATTATCAAATTCAAAAGCAAAAACAATCAATGGAAGGCTAAACGTAAATCTAAGCAAGAAAAAACGCAAAAGGGGGTCAAGTGAAAGGTCAAGTTCTCAATCGATTATATCCACTCTCAACAAAAACATACACCACCATTCCGTAGGCGCCTTCACCGATGTAAGAAAGATTTACGT
Organism: Mansonella perstans; assembly: GCA_037074765.1. NCBI lineage: Eukaryota > Metazoa > Nematoda > Chromadorea > Rhabditida > Onchocercidae > Mansonella > Mansonella perstans. The sequence continues at coordinate 91,987 of JBAMDO010000081.1, forward strand.
AACGCGGCCCAACTTCGAAAACTTGTCCATGCACTTCTTCAACACCATTTTTTGTTTGCACTTCTACCGTTGCTGTCATCTGTAAAATAATCGAAGAATATTTTTAAATCCACTTTTTGTAATAAATTTCTTATTTGTCACCTTTGGTAATCTAAAAACGCATTCGGACCAATCATATCTCATGTCCATATTGACTCTTATCAATTATCAATTTCTCCTTTGCTTGCAATCAAACCCTACTATATTTAATGTTTGTTATCAAGATTAATATGACATTATATACTCACTACAGAAATAAACACTCCAGGAAGAATAATAAAGACATGAAACAGATAGCATAAAAAGCATGATTACTTTCTGTATAAATTTGTTAAAACAAATGCACATTTTGATTTCGAGAGTTACACAAATAATAGAAAACAAACTGATTTCTATTGCAAGGCTTCATCTCTACAACATTTTTTTCAAATCTTGTCGAAAAAAATCAGAAAAGAAAAGAATGGAGCAATTTATGAAATGAGCAAATCACTGGCGAACATCGTTTTCGACAATCATATGAAAATATTAATCTGCAAATCGATAAAATGATTAGAGTTGCTCGATAAAAATTATCAAGCTGGAGTTTAAAAAAAATTAATCCTTTTTCTCAAGAATCTGCTTATTCAGTCTTACGGAATAATTCAAATAACCAGTTTACTTGTGAATTAACAACGAATTTAAACAATAAAAATTAGATCAAAAGATAACCAATTTAAACAGAAAAAAAATTTTGTGTGAAGATTTGACATAACACTACCTTCAATGACTACAAGGTGGAAACCATACTAATAACAAATCACTAATTTATGAAACTAAACACTGACTTAAATCGATTAAAATTCAGTGTAAACTAAAGATAAATTAATTTCTTTTGTTTCTAATACTTTCTTTTCATTGATTTCGAAATAAGTACTAATTGGAGAATTTCTCAGAGTAAAAACAGAATAACGAAAATGGAAGTTTTTCGAAAAATTACAACGACACAATATTAAAAATCATTAACAAACTGCATTTTCTATGAAGTATGATTTCATAGCTAAGTATTCCATATTTAAATGGAATAAGTTATAGTTTTTATACTCTGTTCCAACATTCTAAGCCTTTTTTCATTATTCCGAAAATATTCCCGGATAAAAATTATGTCAATTTTCCTAGTTCATTAATTTGTAATATTACATGCCTAACAAGTAAAAAGTGCAAATGTATTTTTTTCTTTTTTAAGCAACGTCCAAAATCAGCATATTTTTGGCAGAAAGAGGAGTGAACGTAACTATCCGAATAGTGAAAAAAACATGAACGAAAAAGAGTTCATCAAGACACTTCTGGCCTAAAGCCCTTCTGTGAATTAAGCTTTATGGATGATTAGAAAGGCAAAAACGTCATAAGTTCGCGATAAAGAAATGAAAATAAATGAAACACGAGGACGCAAAATGAGGATATATTAACATAATAATATAATAATCACCATTCTAAATACTTCTTCATCACTATCCCACCATTTATTTGAATAATATATTTATAATAGCATTACAATCTTGATATTTAAACTTCATTCATTTGCAATTTATGTTATATTGTTATACATCAGTATAATTAAAACAGTGGCAGATGCTGGCCAAAATTACAATTCAAGATAAAATTTTAAGTCATTCAAAATCCATTTAGACTCAGAACAACGATTTTGCCATCTATCAATCTCTTATGCATTTATGTGATCAGAAAACTCTGACAATTGTTGAGCAGAATTGTAAATTAACCTCACCTTCTCGATTGTAATCACTTTTTTAATATCCTTTGAAAGAAAACTTTGAAATTTGGAAAAACTGTCTCTAATTGCAATTTGGTTACAAAATCTGTTACATACAAAAGGTGCTTACCTTAGTATCAGCTTTGTTCGTCAGCTCTGAAAATGGCAAAGAAAGGCAATTAGCTTCGCATTCCACTTTCGCTGTACCTACTTCCTGTTGTTTCAGTATCGGAATTCAGCTTTTAGACCTATAAATTAATTTTCCTTTCAAGTTAAGCATCATTAACAAACAATGGAAGTACGAATATATTACGCGAAAATAATTAAGAATGCAGTATAAAAAATGCAGAGGTTTACAGATTAAATTTTCTGGAAATGATTCTGGAAACATTTTTTCAAGTTTCTGCTGCTACCAAACTCTTTTGAAAAACAAACAAACAAGCAACAAAAACTAAAAACATTCTGAACCAAGCAAAAAAAGTCGCTATTCAGAAATAATTTTGTAGCTTTACATACTAAAAATGTATTAATATATTATAGAACAAAGAAATGAAAATGATGAACTACGTATGCAGAGATTTCGGACATAAAGGTTTACCTGAATTATAATTAAACGTAATTCGAATTTAGTCCAAGATCATGGAACTTCATACATTTCTATGCAGAACAATGTATAAAATATAAAAGCAAACTTCAGTCATTTTCAAAAACTAGGATTAACAAAAATTTTTAAAACTTCTTCTCTTATGCTTAAATATTCAAAAGTTAATGAAACTTCGCTATAGAGAAGCATTATTCCTCTTCAACACTTTGTTTTGAGAGTGACATTTTCCTTCTTTTTTGCAATTGTTTCAACTTTTTGAGTTAAAAATTTCCTACAAAAAATGGAGACTTTCCTAGAGAAATAAAAAAGCCATGAAAGGGTAGAGCAAAGATCCAATATCATCAGTTGGTTAACTCTCGATTACTTTTGGATTTGTGAAAAGTGACCAGCAATGTTAGCATGCAAGTAAACATTTAAATTTGAAGACTACTGAAGAAAGGAAGAGGAATAACAACAAAAGTAAGCAAAAGGATGCAGTGAGATTTTTGTTGAAGCTTCAGAAAAATTTTCTTTTTAACTTCCCAGCATTCAAGGAATTTTGAATGAAGAAGAAGTTCGGAAAGATATGTATGACTGATGTGATCCAAGTAATCGCATTAATCAATCAGAGATTATTCAATCCATGGATTGAATAATCTCTGAGTAAATTCCCAAAGGTAATTTATAGCCAAGCAAGTTGTAATGCTGTTAATGAATAATATTAATTTCCTCTCATTAGAATCAAGAGATTCCCGAAATCTGATGTGTAATGTGGAGAATTGTATACGGAGTTCAAACAAAGATAGCTTTTTGACTTTTTTGACATGGAAGTATGCGTCAACATTAGGTTCTGCAGTTCTAATACAGGCGATAAGTTGACTTTGCTTTAAAGAAACTAAATCTAGATGAGCTACTTCATTGAAAAAAAAATAGAAAGTGCTGACGAAACAATCCATTATACATATTTTTTCCTGCTTTTTTTTGCTTGTGCTCTACGTTGCTTCGCACATTTCAACTAATTTATCAGTTACCAAGTGGTTCGAAGATATTTTCTTCTAATAACTTAACTTTACCTTTATCTCGCATTTGTTAGTTCTAAGCACGATCTCCACAGCACCGGTACTGAACGATCTTACTCAAGATTCAACACTCCTTTTATAATCTATTCTATATCAATGTATATTCAACAATCAAAAATCACGCCATTCAATAAAAAATTACGGAGATCTTTCCACCTGAACAACTCGATTTTAGTCAACTTAATTGTTTTATAGCTTAATTTTACAATCAATTTCATTTTCTTAAAGCAAATAGAGCAAATAGAGGTAAAGAGACAGCTTAGTTTATCATTATTATCCTTTTTAAAATTTTATTCTACATTTATACCTCATTCTTGAACCGAAATGAGTAAGTACTGCATTTTATTTGGAAGCAGATATTTATTTGGATGTACTTCTTTATTTTAAATAAATGGATAAACAAAAGGTTCACAGACGAGTAGAAAGTTCCCAATAATTAACGTTGCAGCACTTTGTCTTCCAGCATATACAATTCCCAGCATATACTTTCTTCTCACCGATCTAATACGATAATCACAGCTTCAACTTCTTTAATTTAAAATCTTTCTAATCCACAAAGTGAATATTATCATAAACTATTTTGACTTGAATAAACCATTATATTTTGCCAGTGATATGGATAAATAATATAATTAAAATAGAATATAATGAATAACATACGAATGATTCTGGCAATAAAATATGTATCACTTGTTCATTCATTCATCTTTAAATACTACCATTCATATATATTCATATGTTTTTACCAGAAATATCACATAAAAATCAACTTTTACTGATGTTCAGCAAATATGGTTTGTAAGAAAATGTTATTTTACTCATTCAAAAAAATAAGATGCACTAAATAAATGTTACAGTCCTGTTCGTGAAGTAATATTTTAAACTTCCTGCTTTTTCATACTAGTTATCAGCAAGATTTACTAGGAATAAATTTTTACATGAAAAAATTTTCGCACCGCATATATCATAAAATTACTAAAACGGCGTATAGCAATGAGATGTTAGATTACCCGTTGACACTTCAGAATTACATCCTTCTATGTGAATTCGCCTCTGTTACTGAATTATATGGAAATAATTGTAGTGACAACAAAAATTTAATCATCCAGGAGAAAACGATTCCACCAAGACAATAATATATTCGATGAGATGAAATCCAGAAAAAATTTTTTGAAACATCGATCTCTTGAGAAATATTATTGAAAAATGACAAACCAATTCTTGCTTCGCCGCTGAGAAAAGAATTACATTCCAATTAGACAGGAAGAAAGCAATCCGATACTCAAAGATTCGATGTTTGATAACATTTGAGGTTTTGAAATGGATCACAGAAAAACTAAATCCTAAATGATTAATGACGCTAACGAATTTAGAGAGACGTTTCCCTTCCTTCCTTTTTTTGCTCCGATTAATGGTTTTCAAACATTTCAGAGAGAAATTTTTTACTATTGCATGATACAGGTTACAGTGCAATGAACTAAAAATGACAATTAGAAAACAATGGAATAGCTGATTGAAAAAAAAAGGAATGCCAACAAAATGAATAAGTGTAAAAAATTTTGGTTAATAAGATCGGGAAAATAAGCCCGAAACAACCTTTGTATAAACATTTTGATTTCATTTATTGCAAAGAATAATACATCCAGCTGTTTTCAATTCTTTATTGCACAATTAATTTGTAATGTTCTTTGTTCCAAAACAATTTCTCCAGCATGTGGAAAGCGATTATGTTATAAACGTTTTATGCTTTCCTATTTATTATCAGTCACACTAAAACCACCATGTATAAGGTAACAAACAAAGTATGCACTGTAAGATGCAATTTTATATTCTATATCTATCTATGCAACTACTAATATTTAATCCTTTGTCCAAAAATCTACCAACTATCTAAAACTACATTACAAATCTTTGTAGAACTTAACAGCGTAAAGTTTTTGCTATCTATCATATGAATACCAGCTAGTATAAAGGAGACGGAATCAATCCCGATCCTTCAGTTTTCATTTCTTCATTATTATCTCCAGCTCACCGATTTATTCATCTCCGTGTTTCTCAACCTAACGAAATTACCGATGATCTAAATGGACGACTCCGTCTTCATTATTTATATAACTGATTGCTAGTCTAATCAGTGAACAATTCCGAGAATCGTTTCTATAGCACAGAACGAAGCTCGTGATACATCGAGCTGATGTAATCCCCCAAGCAAGACAATGTCTAAACAGGTAAGGTAAGTTTAGTACAATCAACAGTCTCTAAGCCAATAATTAATAAGCCACTGAGTAAAATAGTTGAAAAAGAAATGGATACTGAAGAGTGGAAAAAGTATTAAAAATCAAAATTTATGGGAAAGAGAAGTGTGCCGACACCATCTTTGCGGTTTTTCTCAATAATAACATTAACAAAGAATTTACCCATGAAAAAAAAAACTGAAATGGAAATATTTCAGTGTTTTTTCTTGTCACTATGTCTTTACAACACTGCAATAAAATTACACTGTGCTGAACAGTAAAATTACACCTGAATGAAGCGATGAGTAGTACTAAAGAATTACACGTAATTTTACAGATTTATATATACCATGAAAGTATCTTCAGGCAGTAATTATTTCTAAAAGCAGATCACAGATGATCTGTAAACCGTAGAAATCTGCAGTTTGTCTTAAAGATTTATCAAAAATTTCAAGATAAAAATTTGTACAAGTCCAGTGGTGAAATACAAAATGTTACCATGTTCATTACTACAGATTCTTTTAATATTATTTGTAAATTCTTTCAATATTATTTAAAAGATTGAAAGATAACTGAGCATATACTTTTCTGAACTTGAAAGAGATGAAGACTTATTGACATTTGAAACACTGGGAGTAAATTTTATATAAATTTTGTACAGTAAAAGTGTTCGTAAAAGCATATGTGATGACAGAAATCAAGTTTATTGTCCCTTTAATACCGCCGAACGGTTGAATCAATGTGTAACAAAAACATAAAATGTCAGATCGACATGATCAAGAGATATTCTTCATGCAATGATTTTCAGATTAGAAAAACCAAATCTCCCGTTAATCTAGAACTTTGGAGATGGAAAGAGAAGCATGAAAGGTTTCAACAAAGTGGAAAGGAATGTCAATTTCTGGAGGTGAATGCGGAAAAGAAATACACTGCGAGAATGAAAGTGCTTTGGTCCCATTTAATTAGATTTTCTGGCAAAATGCAAACCGTTCGAATAGCTTCTTCATTTTCCAGTTTTCGATTTAATTATCCAATTTCCATTTACTTCATTTATTGAAATGATAACTGGAAGAGAAAAGCAGCTGACGCTCGACAAGCTTGACAAATAACTAACTAAAGTACGATCAGACTTTTCGTTATCCCATGCATTATCTGCACGATTTTAATTTAAATCTGCAAACCCATTTCCTTCACTTTTTTAAGCAACTAAAGTGTGGTTTTATAATTATCGCTCATGAGTTATGTCATATTTTTTCACATTCCCCATTTGTAGATTATCCAGTCTGTACCTTAGATTTTTTTTTCGACTTTTCATTCTGATAGAAAGAGGATTGGATCTATCGAAAAAGTCACAGAAACAAAGTTACAAAAAACCAATGTAATCAAGTGCAATAACCAGTTGTAAGGCTAAGCCTCTACTTTTATTATTTCACATCAACATGTTTTGAAAAATATAAATTTGTAAATCAATTTAAGTAATCTAGAACATTATCTATGACTTTGCAACACTGACCAAAGGCAATGAATGTTGCAAAAGACAGTTTTAAAAATTTTCAGGAATAAAACGATGAATTCTATCCCTCGTATGAAAAAGGACTTTTGTTTAAAGCAGTCAAAAAGTTTTCCACAGAACATAATTTTATTCAGAAAGAATTCAGAGTCTTAGCAATCGCAAGTTTTTTATTTTTCAAATCATTTCGATGAATGAAATTAAAAATTGGTTTAGCTAAGACGAAAAAAATTACAGAAATGCTTCCAGCAAAGTAGTAACTAGTGAAGATTGCAGAAGGCTTGAGCTAGACATAAGTAAGAGAAAAAAAACTTAACGAAAAACGATCTACAAATGAATTTTTTTAAGTGGCCGTTTTGAAATACTGCATGGTTGAGTAAAAAACAGTATTAAAAGCAGCGATCATAAAATATTATTTACATATACATATTTACTACGCTCAGGTTATTTCACAAGGAATAATGTTTCTCGAAACTCTACTAAGAATTAATCAAATCAAACGAAAGCATTTTAGTTAAACTAAAAGTCATTTAAGTTAACTAGAATTCCAGATTTGTGCCAGCAAAACATTGTTTTACTTCCATGATACCAAAAATTCAGAAAATAAATCTTTGTTACAATAATCTGGCAGGCTGAGCAAAAATCTTAGTGATTAATTCTCAAGTAAAGAACAAAATGATTTAATAAAGAATGGAAGAATGTGTCAAAAAATAAAGTGGTCTTGAATTTAATCAGTTATATCTTGCCCGTTCACTTTTGATTTGCTTGAATCAATCAACAATGAGAGTCCTGTTTGCGAATGTGTTTGCGAATGACTTTTAAACTGAACACAGTTTACAATAGTAAAGAAAGAAGTGTATTTTTTTAATCGAGCTCGAGTGACAAACGATTTTTAACTGTTACTGCCTGAGGCAAAAAATGTAATAAGATAATTCGACTGTCGATAATCTGAAATTTTTCTTTCTATTGTCTTTTTACTATCAGCTAAGAATAGCTGCTGCTAAAAACATGCAAGAAAAAATAGAAAGCCTGAAAGGTTTTTCATCTCAAGTACCAAATGAAACTCTTATGATACGTTCATCCAGAATTAAGCTAATTCTAGCAGCATCCACGCACACAACCAATAACAAAAAATTTCCGCCTGTTTTAACTTGCAAAGCCAACTTTTTATTTGGATAGGCAATAAGCAAATTAAAAATAAGGAGAGAAATTAAGACAATAGGAGTTTACATTCCAAAAAAGTCCGGAAAAGTTTCTTCGAAATGAGCACTACCAGTGAGCTGATACGTAAATAACGCATTTTTGTAACTAGTTTTGGCAAATCTGGCAAGTATTTTCTCATTTGAAAAATTTTTTATTCAATTCTTTCATTAACATAAATTCAAAAGAAAACTCTTCCTCGTCGTTCATACTGTTATTTTCGTTCTCGAATCTGCATGAATCAAATTTCAATTGTAACTTAATTCCTCAGTACATTAAACTTCACTCTGATTCAATTTTTTTAACATTGACCAACTTAATGCTGGAGATTGAACAGTGGAACTCTACAGAATATAATATGTAACTACATAACTGATATTTCAGTGCTAAAACTATATGAGAACGCTACTTTGATCATAAACATAAATTTTTGTTTCATGTGAAAAAAAATAAGCTACAAATCGGAACATGGCTAACGTATTATAGCTAACGGAAAGATGAAAGATAAGCTAACAGATGATAGATGATAGAGCTAAATTCAGTGAATTACTGAAGTTTTTAGTCGTAAAAAGTTTAAAAGTGTCCGTAAATTATTAAAGTGTAACCAAGAACTCGACAGCTATCAGTTGCAGTTTAAGTTTTACTTAGAGATATTTGACAAAAACTTGGGAAATGTACTAATAAATGTCTGTTTGAGATTATCAACGATGTTTTCGTGTTTGACGTATTGCGTATCAGTTGTAGTATGTAAGTAAAGAACGAACTGCCAACTAATACTGACACAAAAAATGCAATGATAGGAAAGAAATGTGAGAATGTTTGATAAAATCATAGTAAAGAGAAAAAAGGAATCATTCATTGGAGATAAAGCAAAAGAAAATATTGCTAAAATAGCAATAGTCTGAAATGTTAATGCCAAATAAAAGTGATTGTAGAAAAAAGTATTTGGAGAGAAAATTGCAAATATTTTAGAAAAAAAATTTACCATTTCATCTGTTGTAATAATATCAAAGCGCTTTGTTGGCCAAGGCTGCATATAATACGTACTTCTTATAAAACCGATTGATATGTTTGGATGTTTCCGAAGCAGCAATCCCTCTTATATCAAGTTGAGTTTGAAATAACTGCTGTATTGATCTGAAACATGTGGAATTTGACGTCTCAAAATCATTATCCTATTATCCAAAATCACTACTCAAAGAAATATCAATCACACATCAACAACAGTCACACTTCATCGCTAATCATCTGCAAAAGTTTCAATTACGAATAATCCAAAATTAACTCACGATCGGAATGAAATCAATCGTCTCGGGTCGTCTCGGGTCAAAGGAAATCCACGTTCATAGAAGTGTCTTGTGCGGTCGGTCGATCGATTTTTTCTCTGACCCTATCATTCAGATTTTATTTCAATAACATCCTGGAATTTCTCTCCACGGTTAATTAATTATTTCATTGTCATTGGTTACCATGCAGCCATGGATTGACGCAAATTGTTTCTGGATAGCGACAAGGTTTCGCATTCTTCAATTTGTATCCTCCATTAATTTCAAAAAAAAAAAAAACAAAAACAAAAACAAAAAGCTATTCTAAGATCATTTCAAAACTCACTTCAAATCTGTGATAATTTATAAATCTTACCTTAATAATGGAGCTTCTTCTCTTAGAATAAGTTAGCATTCGCTATTAAGATTACTGATACTTTATTAATTCCTTACGATTCGGCAATCTTAATCTTTAGGAACGCTCACCTTTGGCTGGGTTCTATTATTGCTATAATGTGGATGATGATATTAACAGTAGCTATGTTTCGGGCCGAATCTCTGTTTTCGCATGATAAATCATTCATGGATGACATTTGGAGGGTATTCCTTTTCAAAGTTAAAGAAATCCAAAAATCTCCCAAAAATTCTTCGGACAAAATCCCGCCATAAGTCATCACGAAACTACATTTAATTCAGCCCACCAATGAAAGCGATTTTTTCAGCTTCCCATCCCATCTGAAATATCTTCCTGGCTTACTCCAAACTCCCCAACAGGGTCCAAATTTGAATATGTTACGTACATGATCACTAAAAAAAAATATTGTTTTATGAATAATCTTCCTTAAGGATAACTAACAGTAACTGCTAATCACTATTAATTCGTAATTGTTATTTAGCACAGGAGATACCTGAAATTGAATAATGCAATATTTATCAAAAAGCTCACGAAATATGAAGTCTAATTTCAAATCAATATTGAAAATATGGAATGCTTCTTTTGATAAATATTACAGAAATTTCTCGGTTGTCAATGAAGATAAAAAGTAAAATGATGAAAAAAATGACTAGAAAACATCAAATCTATAGATACTAGCCGTAGACTAGAAGCAGTTTAGCTTAGGAGAACGTCACTGACTAGATTTCAGTATTGCATTCAATACACATTGCTACAGCTATGAGATAGCACACTAAATTTTATATGATCTATTATTTCTGATGATTATCAAAACTGAAAAGCATCTGTCGGTTTTCTAATAAAGATAGAAAAAAAAAATCCAAAAAAGGGAGCAAAATAAACGCTCTATCGATTTACGAAAATAGGATTTCACCACAAAAATCGCATTTTTAATTTTTCACAAGTTCCAAAACATTCGTTTACTTTAGGTATTCCTCTTCTAAATCAACAAAATATGTACAAACAACGAATGAAAAAGAAGCTATTTAACAAGTTTTGAGATCAACAAAACGACAAAAAAATTTTATGTACTACACATCACATAATCGTCAACACTAGAAAGTAATTTACAAGTCGGTTTAAAGACTAGTTATAATATTCATCACTATTTAAAACTATTCGATATACCTGTGTTTTCGACTTGGAAGTGCTAATTTTATCGCTGTTTTGCGAATAGCACATCCCAATAGTAAATCCGCAAGTTGCATCAAAAACCGAATCAAATAAAATTGGCAATCTTCAGAATAACGAATAATATAATAGGAAAACATGTAAAACATTCTATTTAATCTAACGCAAAAACTAATTCTTGATGATGAAAAAAACAGCCAGTTTTTCACTGAGTTTTCCACTTAAATAAGACTTGGTTCATGCATAAAGCTGCAGTGGTTTTATAAAACTGATTAAATATAAAAATCATTAAAGTATAAGAGAATAAAGCAGGTGACGAGTAACCTAAATGCAATCTGTCGGTATGATCTGCATAACAAGGCCATTAGCAATAATAGTAGCAAAACAAAATTAAATTTAAGACAAAAAATAAACCAATAAAAAGAAAAGCGAAACCTAAACTATTCTCTTTCATTTTAGATCTTCGCATTATCCGGCATGGGATAGCCCAAGAAAGCACGCATTATTGTATCACTTGTTTCAATGACATAAGGTTTTCGTCGATCTATTTTAATGCCAATAACCTAAAATAAAAAACTTTTTGCCCAGTATTTCTCTAACAATTTTGGAAAATCTCTAGTTTTATGAAAATCAGCAAAAGCAATAACAGATACGGATTTCATTCAATGATCTAAAATATGATTATTAATTTAAAGGATGAGATAGAACTGATCGAACTTCTGCTAATTTTAGTCACGGAGAATTTCAGAACGGGTTTTTACTTTTTTTTTAAAAAAAATACACTACTCTGCTCATATTTTTTAGATGTTTGAATGAAAAGTCGGAGAGACTGCTCAACTCTATCCATCAAAACTAATCAAACAGGAAAAAAATTTCAAAGTAAAAATGTCGAAAAATATCGAGTATATCGAACAGAGAAATTGACAAATGGAACTATATCATCTTTGGTTAGAAATAATCATCCACAGAAAACTTCAAATTCCCTAATCCGGAATTCAATTTTGTTTGCAGAGAGAACAAAGAAAACATATCAAAGAAATCAAAACATACAAAATGTCGTTGCAATGCATGTACATAAACGTTGTAGTTGTCAATTTCTGTGTTGCATATTTTACAGTGCCATTTATTCGATGCTTTGGTCATATGCTGTTCTTTAAAATGAAGAAGATACTGCTGATTCTGAAAGATATGTGAAATTTAAATAAAAACTAATTCGCAACATAAAAGAAAACGTAACAAAATTTGAAGAATTAGACAATTCTGAAGAATTAGACGTCACCACAATATTATTCGCTGCACAAAAAAACCTAAAAATGTTTTCATTCTATCTACTTTTTCATTGTTAACTCAGCCACAGCTAGTAATGAAATAATGAAGTCAGAAAAACTAACATTAATGAAAAATAAAATAGGAAAAATGAGTACTCAATTCTTATGAAATAAATCACTTCGGGCATCTTTATTTGATCAAAATGAATTCATTCCATCTATCGCTTCATAATAATGATTTCAAACATATGAACTGGAAACATAAAAAAGAAAAAAACAATAAGGGAAAAACCTTTAATTCGTTTGGGTAACATAAACCGCATTCCCGACACATACCCCAAAGTGAAAATGCATGAATATAAGAATGGTCAATGTATGGAAAATCAGTTCGTGCAGAGTTAAACCACCAGTTTCGGCTCGTCCCACATATAAAACAACACGGCCTAAATTCAGAAACAACCAAAAAATGTTTTCATCCTTTTTCACAGCTTTTTCATCAGCCGTAATTATTGAATCAGAAAAACTAACATTATCAAAACATATGGATTCAACGCTTATTTTATGCCCTAATACTACTTTTTGAAATACAAGAGTGAAAAATTTTTTAGTCGATCAAAAATTTACGCATTTCTCGCTGCACGATGCTCGTAGTCATGTCGCAGTCGTGCTTCCATTGAATGAAAACGTAGTCTACATCTGAAAATGAAGAAAGTTATATAAAATATATAAGTTATAGACCACAAATTAAATCTCATTGACCAAAAAAGAAATTAACAAAGTGCAACAGCAGAGTAAAAAGTTTCCACTTCTATCCACTTTTATCACTCCGCGAATTATTTTGCACCATACAAAACCTCGCTTACTTTTGCAGTGTAATTCATAAATTTCAAAAAAAAAAAGCGAAAAACCTTTGTTTGGAACTGGAAAACTGAGTTACTGTTGAGTGCGCAGTTGATTCGGCCATATGTTTCCTAAAAAGCTCTACCTGCGTGAATGGAGGAGTTTCCGGACATAACGGACAGCGCAAGCTCAATAATGGTGCTGAAAACAAAAGGACAAATTATAAAAATCAGAGAAGGACGTATTATACAATTGAACAACCAGCAGAGAACCGAGGAAAAGAACAATGTTGCTAACTCTGCTTCTGATGGTGAAACTCGATCATATGTTTCACAATGAGATTCTCGAATGGAAATGCACTACCACATTCCAAGCAAAAAAAAATATTCTGTGGATTATGACGCAGATTATGCACACGTCCAGTGGTAATCTTTTCGATTCGCACATTGGCGCATTCAGATTTTGTACAGAAATATTCGCCTTCAGCATTCTTCACAATATAGTCCCGAGTAACCATTTGAGTACCAACTGCTAGGCCAACTGCTTCAAGAGCACCGCGATAAGGCTAAACTTGCAAATTCACGGTTTTTAATGCATGGGTCTATTCTCAGCGACAAATTACAAAAGGTCAAGTAACCTGCAAATAAGATAGTGTTTTTGAGGATGGTGACGATGAATCGGCACCCGACTGCGTAGAGACGAATAATGAGGATGATTGTGCTTCGGACGCAGCGACTTCATAGCTGCACGAACGAGAATTTTTACCCTAAAATATTTCGGAATGGAAATTCATTTTCCGCAAAATCCCAATTATTAAAGCGCTGGAGGAGAATCATCGATCCTTTTCACATGTATTCACTCTTCACCTGACTGAAGAGCTGAAAACATACATGAGATGATATAACTGCAGTTGCACTGTTTATTGCTGCTGATGACTGACCATTCTGAAAATGGAAAAAAAAGTAGAAAGAAAAATTCCTCAATAAAAATTTGAAACGTTCAAAATTTAATAACTAAGCCCAAATAACTGAAAAATTGCTCAAAACTTCCTGAAATTTTTCGAAAATACTTGGAAAACCATTTAAGAGGTTGATTGACACATGGGTCACATTTCACTGGATTTTCAATAATAAAAAATTGTACGTATTTTTTTCAAAAGTACAAATAATTTACTGACAGCCGTCTGTAAAGATGATGAAGGAAACGAGGTCGAGGTTGAAGTTGCTCCCAATGCTTGCCGAGCGGGAACCCACGAAATTTGAAACGATGGTTGCCTAACATTGGTATTACGCACCACTCCTCTTAACTGCTGTAAAGTTCAACACTGTTCAAAAATTGAGTACTGAATTTTGATTCTGCCTCTGCAGAGTTCGAATCAATAAATTCACGACTACAATTGGTTTTTAACCAACAGTATAAAATCACTAACGTTTTGCGAAATGCAAACTTTAGAAGGTGAGGTCGGCAATAGCATGGAATTTCGTGCAATGTTTGCCGAGTCAATAGATGGTACGCCAACTTGTGATAACGAGCTTGATGTACTGGGCGAACCGGGGGTCCGCCGGTTTCTAGTGTTCAAGATGCTAACTTGCTGAGCAGTTTTTTTCGTCCTCCAAATCTTTAGCATTGCCGACAATGTGGTATCATTGTCATCCGCAGCATGATTCAGAGTACGCTAAATGTATCAATAATGATATACATATATATATAATATCGATTTCATACGAGTGTATTTGGTAAGTAGAGCTTTTAAACTTCGCAGGTGTGAAACAGATAATGCTGAAAGTTACTTAGCGTTCGAATCGTTTACTTAATTAACGTTGCATGAAACGAACCGGTAAGCTCCCAGTGAATTTCGGATCTTCCACCTGGAGTCGCGAGAAACTCATCTAAAAATATATTATACAAATAACTCAAAAGAAATCCAGAGAATAATCATTTTAATTCTTCGAATTCTTCGATGGTAAGGTAAAATTCTAAGCAAGCAGAAACAAAAGTTATCCTTACAATTTAATAGGTAAATAAACTGACCAGTGTATTACATGTTGGACAAGTGATGCTAATAACATCATTTGACTGAGACAAGAATGATCGATGAATGCATTCTGATGGAGTAACTACGGACAGTTCATTATTACGCATTTTATTCTCATATTGCTCAGAACTGACTGGCTGATAATGGAATATGCATGCAGCCGTGAAACCCATAATCAATAATTCCGGTACCGGTGGAGAATTCTGAAGCGAAAATACGCTGTTACAAAGGCTCTAAAAGGCTCTAAAGAACAAAATGGTAACTTGATTTAGCAGCATGATTTCGTTAATTGGTAACCAAAACATTAAAAACAAAGCCAATAGCGAAACACAATTAATACGGATAAAATATACTTTCCTAAAAATAAAAAATCAGATAATTAGAACTTGAAGTATGAAACACACCTGCCAAGAGCATTCATTTTGCACTATATGCGCATAGACGACATGCCCATTAGTGTTTGCCAGTCCACAATTCTTACAGAAATAAAGTATAGCTTGCGCATGAGAATTCAACATATGATGATACAAACGCTCATCCTGAAAACATAGCTAGATAATAGTGGAAAATAACTGGAGGCCAGACAGCCAACACAATGCTTAATCTTGCCTTTTCACCTCACACACCCAGTAATTCCTTTGATAAAGAGAAAACTTCTTGAAGATCTAACACCGTGAACTATCAGTCTTTAAAGCAATTTGTTCAAATCTAACCGTTGAATAAGTAGCCGCACATTTCGAACAAACATAAACCATTTGTCGTCTATCGCCAATTGGCAAATGTAGATCTTGATGAGATTTCATCTGTTCCTTGTTAAATGCTAGTACAGAACATCGTTCACAATTTTGCAGTATACCGTGGTTGCGCATATGTATCCCGTATATTACTTGCGATTCATATGCCAAACAACATAGACGACATAAGTATAAAGTTGCTTCAACAGGAATTCCGTATACCTAAGATTAAAACTTTATAAAATGGATTAAACAAAACTATAAGATAGCACAGGCATCATCACCATTTGGATTGCATAGATTTGAAACACAGTATCTCTGTCAATTTGTTTTTTAAAATCAACCAACCGTTTCGATTGTGTGGCCTGCATCATATTTGTGATTTTCTTTGTGTAACAGCAAAGAAGTCTCTGTAAGAAACTTCTCGCTGCATTGGCTGCAGCATAAGCTTGCTTCACGCTTTGAAGTCTTACAAGGCTTAGTGTATCTAAAATTTTGTGTGCTTTCAAACAAATACCTTACAAAGAAGCCGTAATACAATTAAACGTAGGTAACATGAAAATGCATTTAAATGCGTATAACCTAAGCATCAAAAAGATGTAATAATTTCTTTTCTGCGAATCTGCAAATAAATCTTGAGCAAACTAGTTATGCATACTGACAAACTACAAAGCAAATTCAAAACAAGCGAAATCACCATCCGGTCCCCTTGAAGTAACCATATTTCCAAAAAACATAATGCGCCTCAGTTGTTCAAACATCATTTTTTTCTCATCTAGTCTGATTAATCATCTGCAGTCTAATCTTTGGAAAACAACAAATATGTTTCAACAAAAAGAACAGGAACCTTTCGGCACTTTCAATAATCTCCAAATCTTGATCACCAGTTTTGTCTGCAACTCCTTTTTTTTGTTTTACAACTTCGTCATCAACATCAGGGCTCTCCTAAAATAACAAACAACAACCTTGACATTATAGTTTAAGATTCGTATACTTATCATAAATCATGACTCTCTTTATTTCCAAGTAAATCATAAAATTTGACTAAAATCATTTTTTATTTCAGAACTTTGCAGTATATGATCCAGACATTAGAAATGTTTTCTACTTGCAACAATATCAATAAAAGTGAAACTTGTACGATCAGTAAACTAGTCAATAATTTACCACAAAGTTAAGAAACTGAGAATTTACATTTTTCAATTCACCAATGACTAATACATCATCCTCATTATCATTATTCGAAGGAACATAAGATGCTTTTGCCAAAGTAAGCTTTTTTTCCGTATCTTTTACTCGACATCCACTTCTGGTTGTAGAACATTGTTCATCTATAATGTTGGATGCCAAGTTAGTTATATTAGCATCAAATACCGTAATAGATGAATCGGATTCAATATGCGTATCTTCATCTATACTATTTCTGGTAAATTAGTGACTGTGGAAAAAAATCAGCAATTCGAATTTCATAATATTTATTACCACCTCATCTATTTCTGCAAAGAAGAAGCTATAAAAACCTCCGGTGGAAACTAAATTTTATGCAATAAAAAACGAAAAAAAGCGGCATTTTATTAAAGTTTATTAAAATAGTTTATTTTTATTAAAGTTTAAGTTTATTAAAATAGTTTATTAAACACATGTCGCTTAAGCTGTTTTCCAACTTTAATTTTTAAAGTCGACAGTCAATTCCTGTATTTTCGTAGTTAATCATTTAATTTCGAGCATTTGCTTATCATAACAAACAATTTTCTAAAGTAGGTAATGAATTGTGCTAACCAACTGGAAAGTTGACATTTAGTGTAGATGTAGCTCCCACAGGGCTGGTACAAAATGAAGGGACTACTTCGGTAACATTAGCAGCTTCTGATCGAACACTGGTCATAAAATTAGCTGGAACAGTCTCTGCCACGGATACCATATCGTTATCATCAGCTAATAAATGTTATTCATTTAATAATCATCGTAATCTGATCAGTATTGAGAGAGAAAATATTAAAGTTTACTATGAGTTTTTATCTGTAAAACAAATTATTCCGTTATATATTTCTGGAAGCGAACATAAAGAGTTGCAAATAAGACAGGAACTAATATATTTCTATTAAAAAAACGATTAACCATGACGATCTTTATTATCTATGAAAATTCCATTTCCATCGTTAGTAAGACAGCCGAATTTTAAAAGCTGGGTTCCATCGTCATCACTGTTCACCTTCACTTTTCCAAATGGAAATGTAGTACTGTTACGCTGTAAAGATAAATACTGCACCATACATACTTATTAAACCAATGACGCCAAAGACGCAAAAAGAAACAAAAATTATCCAAAGAAAAGTGTTCATGTTCAAATCGTGTCAGTAATTTCAGATATTTTACTTAGCTATACAGTGATCTTTCCGCAAGAATTACATTTTTACTTCAACACATGTAGAACTCAAGAAAAAACTTCCAAAAACTTTCATTAATACAATCACTGTGAGAAAGTACTACTGAAAAACAGAAATTTGGATAAAGTGACTACTTTATCATAAGCCCATACAATTCCTACTTTATTTTTTCTGAAAAACTCACTTGTTTAGATGGAGTATTCATATTACTACGCACGGTGATGTTCGACTCAGAAAACGAAAGTACATTTTCCGGCGTGTTCAGAAGAGATAATTGCCTTTTATCGTTTACGATAATCCGATGCGATTTCACGTGCAAAAAAAGTTGATCCTTCTTGAAAACAGACTTCATAATTATGGAAAAAATTTCGAAGTTCTACAATTCCTACTTTACTTTTTCTATAAAGTTTATTTTACTTTTACTTTTCTTTTTTAATTTACTTTTCCTATTTTTTTTTTCCCCTATAAAATTACTATTCTCAAGGTGGAACATTTATGAGCAAAAGACAATCAGATATATTCTACACCTTAACAATGTAACATCTAGCAATCCTGCAGAATACAAATTACATACCGAAAATAAATATTTGTTGCAAAGGAGACAAAAATCTTTCATAGAATTCAAATGGATTTTGAAATGCTTCTCGAATTCTTCTTCCGTGAATAGCTCATCAATTCTACATGAACATTTTAAGAGAATATTGCAAGAGTGCTCTCTAAATGCACTACAAGTAAGGAATTTTCCAGAACAATGCGAACACCCAAATCTGAAATGGATAAAAATTTGATCTTTAAAAAAAATAAAATACTAAATAGTTCTCAAATCGAACGAAATTTGTATCTTAGGAACTTGACAGAAATTTGTATTTTAAAAACTCAACAATCATAAATGAATAGGAAATGCCAAAAGTTTATGTGATTAAAAACCAGATTTCAGTATTTGTTATATGTTGTGATGGCAAAACATTTCAAACATTTATAAATAAAAAACTTACATCGATTGATTATTGAATCAATGTTTTATTCTAATCTATACATAATGGAAATACATTATTTTTAGTTTCAGTTTTTTCCACAGCTCTTACTTCCAGGCGATTTTTTTCAGTGAACTGACCTTTCGAAAACCGCACGATGTTCAATGGCACGATGCCTTTCCAAATTCTCAGATGAATACGTAGTACCATCATTACAAAGGAAGCATATCTGAGTACTATTACACGCGTACAAAATATGCCGAAACATTTGCTCCTCACAGCGTCTGACTAATAATGGCGTAGTTGATTCAGAGGAAGATAAATTTTGGCAGAATTTGCATGTTATTTTTACATCCTGAAATGAAATCCAAGTGAGTGATAAAGACAGTTTGCCGAACCCACGACATGGACAAAATATGGCTGACAAGAACCAGTCAAGTTATTCAATTTGAATCACAATAGTTCATGAAAAGACACAAGACACGTGGAACGTCTTTCAAACAAGCAGCTATATAATCGTAACAAAGTAAAAACTTTATATATTTACCTTTGGTTGGAGTGATTTCAGTGTGTGTTTAAATAACAGGTGCTCGAAAAGTTCGTCGATAGTACGAATCGGACAGTGATCTCGGTAATACGTACAAACAGGACAACAGTTCCACTGTTCCGGATGTTTCTGCAGATGAATATCGCGTTGAGCTTGGTTTGGGAAATCCAGTTCGCAAAGAATACATGAAAATTTCTGAAAAACTAAGAAAAATATATTTACTAACTTTTAAATGCTTGGAGGCTTGATAAAGACAATATCTGGCGTTTACAGCCTCATCAAACGTTAATTGTTCGAAATTTTAATGTAGATGCAATAAGGCTGAAAAATAAATAAACAAAACAAAACAAAGTGTGGTCAAGATAAATTCTGCAAAATTCTAGAACTGTATGACTTGCTTATCCCATCATAAATATCGTAACTACCGATAAATTTACATCTGTAACAGAAGATTCTGCATCATTTGTATTTCTTATTGAAGGAATAGATGAATACATCATATTCTCTGCAACCGAATCAGCAGGAGTTTCGACACTCTGTAAATTAAGTGGTAAAAGCATTCCAGAAATAACAGATAGGCATATAAGATGAAAACTACTGGTTTAACTCACCAATTCATCCGCTAATATCTCCTTCTTCAAATTAGCAGCATCCTTTAAGGACAATTTCTTCCAAATAAACATCGGATTTATCTAAAAAAAAACTAACAAAAAATAGATGAAATGGAACATACATTTTCAAGTTCGATAAAAATCTTCTGCTTTTGCCAGCAAAGTAGTTAACAGCATACCCATTTAGAAAAAGAAACAACAATAGACTTAGAACAAAAGATGAATGATCCAAGATAGAATTTCCTACAACTTTCAGTTTTGTGATTATTAGCTGTCTGCGAAATTCTGAATTCGTTATTGAGCACAAGTTTTTTTCTTTTGAGACACTGAACTATAAGCTTAATAAATTGGCTAATTGTTACCTGCTGGTTTTTTTGATTGATGTACACGTTTGTTTCATGACAGTGTAGTAAATGATAGAAATAGCGATTGGGAGTGAGTGAAAGAAAACTACAAATTGGACAGCGCGGAAAAAATTCGCCATCCAAGCCTCAAAAAAAGATTTTAACTATAAGCAATTCAGAATTGAGACGTCAAACTTCGCTGAAAGTCAAACTTAAAACTCAAATGAAGAACAAATATAAAAGTACAAGATTTATTCAACATACATTTCCGAGGCCATTTTTGACAAGCAGCCACGTGAGACAAAAGGTACTGCTTTTCAATAAAACCATTTCCACATTCAGAACATAAATGTAGATGGGAACGAACAAAATGATTCGCTAATTGCTGCGATGAGTCGTTAGTTACCTTAAATATTTATATGCATTTCTTTAGAGCACGAATTCGTATAACTGTGAGTAGAGCGAGGAAAGCGAAAAAATTCTTAAAAAAATTAAGTGGAATCTACATATCCTTTTTTAGATCTAGTCAGAATTACAATGATTCCAAATTTTCCACAACTTAAAATAGAGCACTGAAGTTAAAAAGCTCACAAAGCAGACTATGCACATAAATTTTTTCACTGTTGAAGTTTGTAGTGGTGCTATAGAACCGTGCATTAAAGATGACTGCGTTTCAGCTAACACTGGGACTGCCTGAAAAATAAGAATTAAGCGCGATAAAAATGAATGAAATATCATTTTCCTCCAAGTAAATTTCACTTAGCGACATTAATGTCTACCATCATGCCTTCAGTTAACGATATGTAAAATGGAAGGAAAATCCACTAAAAGTCATACTTGGAGGTTTTCTGCTGCATAGGTGCCAGACGCAGTTAGCTCTGCGTTGCTTCCTATAATGAAATTTCGTTAAGTTATAAAAGTGCAATTCCATGACTTGTGTTTCCGAACTCTTTGAAAAACCTTCTAGAATGCCATTAATGACTTTGCTTAAATTAGAAAATAATATATATGGATAATCATCAATAGAAAAGACAAATTCATTTTTCGACGGATAACCTAGAATAATCACTGCTTTGAAAATTAAAAAATTTCTACACCTTTTTTAAATAATTTTGATGAAAAACTACCAATGAACAGAGGTGGTGACTGGGATTTTCTGTCGTGTCGCTGCTTAAAATCACCTGTTGGCATCAAATTCAGCTCTAAATTTATCCTTGTAGCGACATCAAGTTTTGCGTCTTCGTTAGTTCTCGATGGGATATACTCCATGATACCAATAGCTTTGTGACTTTCTACAGTTAGAAATTTTATATAAACCGCAAAACGAGATTTGTGTAATAAAAAAAAGAAAAAAAGTTGACCTTTGGAAGGCAACTAACCTGGAATATTGTAATGTGCAAAAATCCCATGATTCAGAGCCAAGTGTCGTCGCAAGCTTATGATTGAGCAAGATGTTACTTCACATTCCGGACAACTAATTCTACCATTTGGAGAACAATGTGGTTGAGTTAGCCGAATAACCTGAAGAGCCGAATTTTCTTAAAAGGCGAAAATTTATAATTTCATTAGTATTTGTTATTCCGCTAAACAGTGGAATAACAAATACTAATGACTAAGCTAACCGCGCTATTACTTACAATTTTGCTATCCATTAAATCAAAATGTTTCTCAGGATCCGGAGATTCAACGTCTTTCTGCATACAAATCCGAAGATGTTTCAGCGTACTTTGGCTACCCAGATGAAGACCTTTACATCTGACACAAATGAAGACACTGAAAAAATGTAGAAGTAGAGAAAGCAAGAAGCTTCAATTATTTTTGAATGCAATGCCATTGACAGGTAATGAAATTATTCACTACCTATCATCAATAACTGCACCGATCGTTGTATCTAGGATAGAATCTTTCTTGTCGACATAAAGCCGCCCTTCTCGGGTGAACTTTTCTACAAGTGACTTCATGAATGAATTCTTCGTTGTATATGGTTTCAGCTTACGCTTTGATTTTAAGCATCGACAAGGGCTAGACAGCAGTGGTTTAGTCATCACCTAAAAACGAAAAATTAGGAAATAAGAGGAAACTTATAACATGCACAGATCGCCCTCGTCCCTCAATAAATAAACATTCCTCTACATCGCAAATCTATTTAAAAAAATATTAAAAAAAGAGCAACTGCGATAATCTGATACCTGCTTTGCTTGCTTACAGTAATAACACAAATCCTGATCAGTTGCTTCCCTGACTTCTTTCAAGTTCTTTTCCCTGTTAATTAATTTACTTTTTCTGTTCAATACAGACTTCTCATATGACTCATCCTCGTCATCGGATAGCTGAAAGATTGAGAATTGGAAATGAAGCATTCACAAAAAGAAGAATCACAAATAAACGAATGAATAATATTAATCTAAAATTAATCTGGGAGTTTGACACGTGTAATGTAATGTTACCGCTGAGCAAAAACATTAACCAGAAAACATATTCTTTATACCTTTCATGACCTGTTATATTTCCAAGAAGTGGAAATACAAAACTAGCTGAGCAGCGAATAAAAAAAGCTAGTAAAATAGCCGAAAAAATTGAAATATAGACAGTGGAAGCATCACTTCATCTAAAAATAATCATTCTACAAACGAGAAATGAAAACCAACATCGTCAGGCTTTTCGACTCTCGACAATGCTGTCATGTTAGAACCAACGATTTTCTGCAATGAGGGTCCCATTTTAAAAGTCGTCTCACAGGCAAAAGCTGGTGGCAAAAATGTTGCCTTATCTAACAAGTCCGTCATCGAATGTGCTTCATCTAGATGAGATAATAGGTGATCCCTGAAACACGCTGATGAAATTTAAATAAATCTTTGTTTTCGTATTATATTAGCAATGCATTTGTTCTATGATAAAGAGAAATATAAAATCTTTTGTACAATAATCGAACAAAGAAAAAAAGAAAAAAAATACTTAAACCAGTGCCGACCCAATAATTTACCTGAAAAAACAATCAGTGATGTAGAAGCGCGGGCATACCGGACATTTCAGTTTAGTCACTTTTCCCGAATGTTCACTTGATTGATGTTTCTCGATATCTGCTGCTGTGACAAACTTATGTGAACAAAATTTACAATGCAGTGGTATTCCATACTTCATCGCGCAACCTTTCATTGTTACATATTCCACTTCAGAAGGTCGAGCAGAAAATAATATAACACATGATACTAATTTATCTGTGCTGTGGTAGCTCTAAAATTCAAAATTCTGAAATAATTCTGATTTTCAAACATTATTTGTTATGCAACTGCTAAAACTAATCAATACCACACTACACATTACTTCAACAATTGGCATCTACAGCCATCTTAATTACAAAAAATCTTCCCAATATGATTTGGTGTAAAATAGTGGTATCTCTTGCTTTGCACATTTTTGAAGTAGAGTAAATCACTTAATACAAAATTAATAGAATTTATTAAGATTATATATTTTGCTAAAAACCAACCAGCAAACGTCGCAGTTTGATGTGCTTTTTATCACTGGATAAATCACTCAAAGATGACAAAGGCACCTGGAGGTTACACTCAGCACAAATCAATGTGTGCATCGCAAACATCATTTCCAACTGAAATTTATAGAAACCATAAAACAGGCTATACATTAGAGGGACACTGCATTTTCTCATAGCAAAACATGATCTCGACTTCACTCAGCGAAAATTTCAAATATTATTCTATCAATACTCAATTTCAAATTCATCTTTCAAAGTCAGAGGTAAGAAAATGAAATATATATAAATGCTTCGACTATCGAAAATATAACTAAATTTACTCCCGACGAAATAAAACGCCTGTTTAAGTTTTTTGGAATAAAATCCTTTTTAGGTATTTCTCTCCAAAATGGCCATAATCCCACTTATATATATATTGCTTTTTTTCGGAAATTATTTCGAGTCAGTCAATATGTCAATATATGCAACAAGAAAAATTACCAAAATGTAATTATTTGATCCATTTATGCACTTTTGAAAAATCAAAATTAATAGTACCTTTGTCTCTCCAATGAGTAACTCTAGCATAAACTGCGTGAATTCTTGACAACAGTGCTGTTTCAATTGTTCAAGTGTACTGAATCCTTCGAAACAATAATGGCATGCATACACGTACATGTTATAATGACCATATAGAATATGCACCTAGGAATTTTCGAGTCAAACGAATAATACGCAGTGTCTTTTACACAAGAGGTCATAAGACCAGAGAAAACAGGAATAAATGAAACAAGAAAAAAGAAGACAAAATTGCCGCCAAAAGTCTACGTACTTACCATCTCTTCTAATACTAAACTTTCAAGTTCAGGACTTCGAAGTTTCACTACTTATTATTATTATTTGCACTTAAAATAAAACCCAAAAAAACACACATGCAAGCGTATATATATATATATATATATACTTAAACTAATAGCTCCTTATAATGATAAGCTATTAGCTAAGAAGGAGCTTACTTCTTCCTAGAAGACAAGAACACACAGGACTCAGAAATTTGATATGATTGCACTGTTTGAAATTACAACCTGTAAAGCATCGTCTCTCATTATCGCGTCCTTGCAAAATGGACATCGAATCCGTTTACATTGATGATGTTCATTTTCTTTCAGTTCTTTCTGCTTTTTGGCCCATTCAGACATAAATCTAAACTCAGTCAAAGGCATGGCTGGCAACGAACGGATCCACTGCACCTCTGAAAAGACAAGACTATAATTCAACGGTAAAACCATTTATTAAGGGTACAAGCTATCAGATAAAAGTTATACTTAAAAGTTACAATCAAAATAAGTAATCGCTAGCACAGTTTGAAAAACATGCAGCTTTGCGCAATGTTGATACTGATGCTGTACTGCAGATAAAATCCATCCTTATGTAACAGAAGTGTTCTAAACACTTACTTGCTGCACTCATGCTTTTCTCTGCATCAGTATTTTGATCAGTCCTTATTTTCTGAAAAGTTTACCGCTGAGTTACATTTTGAAAACGGCCTCATATTGGCATCAAATTATAACTATGCTTCAAAATTCCATGACAATCAGCTTCGTGAAAAACTTGTGCGAAATTATTCAATTATTCTAAACCAGTGCTGAGAACCATATTATCCTAGCCATAGAACATTACAATAAACACTGTGGCTGAATAAGAAATAGTGTAGCTGAAAACAACAGAATGAACTTACATGTAATTCAGCTTTGTACTTCGCCTGAATTTTATATCGTGCCACAAATTCATAAGTCAATCGGTCTTTATCGTTTAACTGAGACCACTAAAACACATCTATGTGAAAACCATCTTTGAAATATTTAAGATATAATTTAAAAAAAAAAGCATTTTGACAAAGTCATCTTGTTTGTAAATCCATCAGACCCTCATTACTTGAAAATATCAAGAAACTGAAATTTACCGCATAGCGCAAGACTTGCGAAATACACAGATCCATGTTCTTCGATTTATCGAAACAATCACTCTGATCATCGATCTTCTCACTTAAAAAAAAAAATTGGTATCTATTACTATACCTAGCTGAATGAGGCTTTGCATTTCAATGAAACACGGTTTGATCCCAAACCTTTCAAGTAATTTTACTTCTGACATTAAAGTTAATGAATCAGCAGCTCTACAAATAAGTAAAGATTTCACACTTTTGTAAGACTTCCTTCATCATGAATATGAATATCACATAAGCACTATAGACAGTGGAATTACAGTACTAATAAGATAATAATGTGGAAGATTTCGGAATGAAACGTTACTAGAGTGAATTCTCGCTTGCAATCCACCAGGTTTACTTGAATAGAAATTCTCAGAAATTTTATTCACGTTAAAACTTCCGTAAACTTTCTTGGAACTATATACGATTATATATTTATCTATATGCTGCATTTGACAGGATTATCGTATTTTCATGGTAAATCGACAGTGAAGGTGAAGATAACTAATAATGTATTTAAGATCGGAAAAAAAAAAACTATCACACAGTATTCAAAAACAATGAAAGTTACTACAAGAAGCATATTATTAACAGCTCCACCACTTTCCCACTGCCCCACAAACAATTACTTCAAAATCCCTTATACATACTGAAATTTGAAATTTCTTATAAATATTGAAATCATTTCAATCATACCAAATCTCATTTAATACTGCATCTGTAATAAGCCGAAGACATAACCGGAAACCTCCACTAATGTTTGCAAATTTCTCGAAATTATATAAACGACTGACAATCGTTCTCGATTCGTGTGGTCCGGCATGTTTGAGGCGCTCGTAACCAATTAGTGTTGCAAAGTTAATCGGAGATTTGGCACTTATTACCTTAAAATTTTTATAAAATTTAAAAGCTTGCAAATTCGTTTTGATTTTACATATGCCTACCTTTACATAAAAATCTCTACATTAACCATGGCTCTAATTTCATATTAACATCGAAAAATTATTCGGATATCAATGCATAAATTTATCTTGCATTAACACTTCATCAACGGAAATTTGCATAATGAAAATATGCTTCTAAAATCCACTTTTTTTCCAGTAATGCAAATAATTACTTATTATATAAGGCTGCAATCAAGATTTGGGAACTATTTTTACGAAAACAAGAGTTCACAGAACAGATATCTGAAAAAGAATATATATTTCCACACATTTTTTTTTTCCTGAAATTGTTGCTCGTGCTTTGCCACTAGCTGTCTGTTCTCCTCAATTTCCAAACGTTGGCGCTTCCGATCCAATTCACTGATTTCTTCCAGCGCTTCTTCATTCCTCCACTGATCAAAGTTAACAGTCTAAAAATAGATCTAGAATCAATTTGAGATACGTTTTATTAAAAACTTTACAAATTTCATTCTAATGCGCAACTGTTTTGCACTAAATCTCAAAGTATCTGATGTATACTACGTTATGTCTAAAACATAAAAATAACTTGTGCTGCTCAATATCTGCTACAACATAGCTTGCTATTTACAGAGAAATTTTATTAAACTTTCTGCCAAATTAAGAAGTATGAATTTGTTAGTTCCGGATATCTTTTATTCTCCAGTTCAAAATCATGACCAATACAACTTTTTCTTTTTTGCTACATATCATGGAAAACCAATTTTCAGCGTAGAGCATTGTTTGCATATAACATAGCATCTCAAAAGTATTTCTAAAAGACAGGTCAAAAATAACACTTAGCACTTATAATGTTATAGACCGAATAAAGCAATAGTAATGGTATCCAAATAATTGTTAATTGTGTTAAACATTTTCTTTTGATACAGGCAAGCCGCTTGTAAATTTAAAACAGTTAATATATGAATTCCTTTTTTAAAAAAAGCATATAATATTGTTTCTTTATTTTTGTCACAAGTAACTGAGTGATTTAAAATTTACAATTGCATAATTATTCATGAAAGAAAAGGAGCGAGTAGTGCTTATCTAAAATGACCACTTTAATCAACTATTAAAATAAATGAAGTTTTAAACTTTTGCTCAGCGTGACTTCGAATAAATGTGCATGCAATTATCAAAGACTAAGAATTATGAGGATATTTTTACTTCAATCAAATGTAAAACGGAAAAAAAAAAATTAGTCAAGAGGGATAGAAAAACGGACAGTAAAGCATCCATTTTTTTCATTAAACCTAGTCAATCATATTTTAGCCTTTCGTGATAATTTTGAAAAATAAAATTGATCAGCAAGAAAGAGAAAGTATTTTAACATTTAACAGGGGAATATACCAACCTATTTAACTTGAATGCACTATTTTAATCATATAATCGAATCTCGTGGCATGAAAAAAATATCTCTTCCAAATCAAGGAAGAGTTAAAAAAGATAAGACTTACAATATCCGGCCTGACATCCATAAAGTGGTGCAGTTGAAAAGAATTTTTCGTTGATTAGCATGCACAATATTTAAGATTAAGTTAGACCTGAAAAAAACAAAAAAAAAAAAAAAAACAATGCTAGTATTCAAGTTCAGTGATCCGGTGCTCTAAATATATGAAATTTCACCTGGCATGCTCAGAACAGGAAATATTACAGCTTGAATGTGAACGTCTTTATATATATATATTATACTATTTATAGTATATATATATATATAGTTTATTTCTCCCTTTTTTATTCTAAATTTCAATATTTAATAAAATACAAGAAGCTTTAATTCAGGACTTTAGGGAACTGCATTGGCAGGAAGTACAACGTGCATAAGCGCCACCTGCATGCAATTCTATATTTGCAACGACAAAATAGTTTCTTCTTTATTGCAATTTAATCATAACAACAATTTAAAGTATAACAAATTCAAAATGGAAGCATGGGCGTTACAAAGAACGTCAAACTTATCATTTCAATTGCGATCAAATTTTAAAATAGCGCCTATGAATGAATGTGAAAAACACGCTCTATCAATTGCGTGTAGGCACTCCCACGCAATGATCTCAAATAGACGTCACGTGGGCATAACAACCACACGACCACAGGTCTCTGCACATGCTCTACGTGATTGCTAGAATTGCCAATACTGCTCTCATTCATTCTTTGTCTTCTTTCTCCATCTTTCCGTCCTCTCTTCCTTTACTCTCTTCACATTCTTTCATTCTCTCTTGTCTTTATTCAAAATTCCTGTTGGAATCCTAAAATTATCGACTAATCTACAGTATCCATATCAACAGGATAACGTTGCGAGAATATTTTCCACGTTTTCAGCATTTAGTCATAAATTATCGGTAGAAAAAAAAATAATGTTAAATACGATTTGGGAGAAAATAATATTTCTGATTGAACTATAAATTCTTATTGATGAATAGAAATGCAATTACAAACAGAGTGAATAAAAGCGAAAGAAGAAAATGATTATAACAAATAAATAATCAATTAGTAAAAATCACGATAAATAGAAGGAAACAAATAATGAATTAGTAAAAATCACGATAAATAGAGAGAAACAAATAATCAATTAGTAAAAATCACGATAAATAGAAGAAAAAAAATAATCAATTAGTAAAAATCACGATAAATAGAAGGAAACAAATAATCAATTAGTAAAAATCACGATAAATAGAGAGAAACAAATAATCAATTAGTAAAAATCACGATAAATAGAAGGAAACAAATAATCAATTAGTAAAAATCACGATAAATAGAAGGAAACAAATAATCAATTAGTAAAAATCACGATAAATAGAAGGAAACAAATAATCAATTAATAAAAATCACGATAAATAGAAGGAAACAAATAATCAATTAGTAAAAATCACGATAATTAGAAGGGCAGGATAATTATTTGGTGAAATGATTAATCGATTATAGAATAAAACGATATATCATATAGATGTTGCGTAGATGTTTCAATAATGGAAAAGTAGCAATGACGCACCAATGAATTAACTTCACCAGAAATAGATTCCCAACGAAAATATCTATAAAACGTTAAATGATTGTATTGTTGTTCATCATTTTCACGTTATTTGTCTACGTAAAACGTAAAATTGCAAATACAATGGATATTGTTTTTTGATAAAAAAAGTTATAATTAGTTGAATATTTACTTTAAAAGTTCAAAGTTCACTTCAATACAGTATATTATATTTTCCTAGCAGCTATGGAATAATCCA
Organism: Mansonella perstans; assembly: GCA_037074765.1. Taxonomy (NCBI): domain Eukaryota; kingdom Metazoa; phylum Nematoda; class Chromadorea; order Rhabditida; family Onchocercidae; genus Mansonella; species Mansonella perstans. The sequence continues at coordinate 122,605 of JBAMDO010000081.1, forward strand.
TAAATATATCAATTTTTTCTAACTGATTTGTATTGCTTGATATTGGATGAAAATTTTTAAAAATATGTTCCAGTAAATTGCCATTTCTACAACTCAGAATTTTCATAGCTACTTGAAAGGATGCTGAGGTAAAGATTTAAAATTCAAACAGTTGAAATTTAAGATTATCTTTTCGTACATAGATTTCTATTCAGGTGGTTCAAGCCTTGTGTCATAAATATTATAACCGATGAAAGTGATTCTTTTCATCATTTAAGCTCTAAACTATAACAGGAAACATATTGCAGCAACAATTTTTAATTGCAATAAATTTTGAAAAAAAATTAATTTTGAAAAAAAAAAAGCTATTTTTTTTTTGTCCCATAAATGCACAGTTTTGTACTGAAATATACTTTTCCTTCAAGCTTTGGAAAGCAACATTTGCTAACGTTTGAAAGTGCTCTTGATTTCTTAGATTCAAATGTCCAATTCCGCATATATCCAAGAAAGAAATTCAGCCAGCGCAATAGTTTGATGTTACAACTATAAATTCGTAATTTAGAAAACGAAAATAAATTCGTAATTTAGAAATTATAATTTAATTCAATCAGCATCTAAAAAAATGTTAGTTTTTCATGAAAGTCTCATTTCTCCCTTTTCTTTTTAGAAGAATTTGTAACATTTGTTATCAATTTTCCCGATAATTTGTCGCAATTTGTTTGCTTGAGAACTTAAAGGTTCCTGCTTGTTAATTGTCTGATATGTTACGATTTAATGTTTCGTTAATCAGGAAGGAATAGTTGGATATTAAGAGAAAACGCTATGACAAATACATAACACCGCTGCTTACCACAAATCATACAACATTGGCTTTTAAAATTGAAATCTTCTTTGCCCTTTATAATTCCTACTACAAACACTCACAGACCTACTCTAAATGCCAAGTATTTTTTATTGGTCAGCCAGAAGAAGCAAATTATAATAGTAGGTCAATACTTTTTGGGAATTCATATCACTTTTTCTTCAATTTTGTTGTGCAATTCAATATCTATGGAAATTTTTCATTTAGCTGAAATTCAAATGGATCACTATTCCAGTTTTCAAAACAAAATGCATCGTATGTTATCAAAAAACATCAGAAAATTATGAAAAAGAAAGTAATAAAAATACAATGAAAATGTCATAAAGACAAGAAGCACTCTGAAATCAGCCTTCAGAAATAATTACAGAGCGATGCAGATTCACTACGCTATCAAGCCTTCTTAATGAAAACTGCAACCTCACTATTATCAGTGTGGAAAATCTTTCGGATCCTAGAACATAAACAAATGTGAGATAAATTAACTTGCTAATTCAAATGTAATATCCCTCATTAAATCGCTGTACTCTATTACTTATTTTCCACGTTGCATGTTATAATACTAGCAATCAGCGTAAAGTACAATTTCCTTGAATTTTAATTTTTCTTCGAGAAAAACAAAACGTTGAAGTGGAATAAGGTCCAAGTATTTCCTAGAGCTAACCATAAATCAGTAAAAAAAATACTATAAATGATAGTTGCAGTTACATATATCAATTATGGAAGTTTAATTACACCTATAAAGAGTCCACTATGATATTTGAAAATGAATCAATGTTGAAAAAAGGCCCCTAACAATGCTAGGACAAAAAGAAGCACGTATCATTATTATGCGTGAAATAATTCAAGAGGCGAAAAGTGCTTTATATTAGTGCGGTTCGCCAAAACTTTTTAAAGTTCACGCTGACTATGAAAAATTTTAATTTTATGGATAACGGGTTGACGTTGCCGGTTGATAATGTGTCTGCGTGTACAAAGGATACGGTGGTTGCTGTTGCTGCTGTCGCTGCTGGAGATGTGGTTGCTGCTGTTGGTGTTGCGGGCGCTGTTGAAGGTGTGGCTTTGTAGTGGTAAATTTCACATCATATGATTGCTGTGATGATAACGATGGTGTAGTCATTATACCCGTTGAGCTGATTCCCGTAATTATTTCACTCTGCAAAATATAAATTATCGTTTTATATTGCATAATTTTGCGACATTTTATTAGCTGTAGCATCACCACCGAATCGCAGAAACACATGAATTCGTATATCTCTACCTGTTCAGAAGCGAGGCTTCGAAGATCTGTAAGTTTCATCAACAAGCGAGAAAAAATGTTCCGCTGTTTAGGTCTTAAGGCATCAACGTATGACTGTAATGCGGAAGTATAAACTTCCTGAATATCTTCTACTGACTTCGGTTGAAGTAAACCTGGTCGGTCTGAAACAGGGTGTAGAAAATTTTAGCAGTTATTTAATATAAAGTAATCACTAAATATTCACTACAATTAAATTGTACATCCCTTCTTGCAACAAAAGAACTTTAATATACTGCTCAATATTAAATGGGTTAGAAATTAAGCGTGCATTAATCTTCTCTGTCCGAATACCATGATCAAAGTCCACAGATGTCAGATTCTTGTGATAATCAAAAAACTGAATGTTGTAAATCTATTTGTTCCATTTAAAGGTCATCATTATTAACTTTGAGTCCTTCCGTCTTTTAAAATAGCAAAAGGAGGTTCCTCTTTTACTAAGAAGGAATCTTCTTTTGACAGAGTTGCAAAATCAAAAGGCAATTTGCAGATTCAATAAATTCGAGACAAATCAAGACAACCAGAACTTTGCTGGAGTTTCAGAGTAAAACATCGGATCAAATTTCAACAAATCACCTGAAAAAATGGCGATCGCTGTGAGCAAAACATATTCCGCCTGATGCAATTGCATCTTGGCCAGAGCATGAGCAAAATCGAACATTAAATCAGCCAAAGGTCCAATAAACTCGCGATATTGCTCACGATCATAGCGCCACTGTTTCGTTTCATTTCCGAGAACTACTTTTTCATCAAAAATATCATAACAGCGTGATGTTCGTAATACAAGCACTTCCGTCTTGCAAGTCTGTAAAAGCCGATCACGTGGTAAATCTTTTCATTAAAAGGTAAAAAGGACAATTAATGTTACCTTTGACACCCAAAAGAAGAAAAATTCAGAATGTAGACCAAACTATTAAAATATTTAAGTAAAAACTTAAAGGGTAAAAGTGAGCAGACTTAGAGATTTATTAGCTTAAAAAAAAATTAACAAAAATTTCATTGAGAAACTGCTTCAATCAACCAACATAACAATATTATCCCATATTCGGAATCTCTGAAAAAATTCTCTCGTGTGATTTTTAAATCCCACTGATTAAAACCAAAAGAGCTTCTAACTTTATGTAGAGTGCGTTTATCCTCATCGGAAAGTTTGCAAAAACCAGGGAGATGCATTGTAAACTGGTGAATCAACTGTAAGCTTAGAATTGTCAATTCAGCAAGCTGCTGGTAGGAATTTCCTACTTCATTACGCTCCTGAAAAAATCATTTCTCGCTTTATTTCTGGAAATTTCCAATTTAACTCTAATTACAACTTCACTTTCTTATCAATTTTGAATAATTGACCGCTGCTAGTAATATCTCTACAGATTCTTCCTTCTTTATTGTGATTTTTTAACTTCTTGAAATGAACGAAGTTCGAAAATTGAAGAAATTAAGTTGTAGGATTGTGAAATTGAAATGCCTGAAATGCAATAAAGAACTGGGTTCTTGCAAAATTCAAGATAAAAAATTTCAAACTGCAAAATTGAAGATAAAAAATTCCAAATTTTGGACAAGTTTTTGAAAATTTTACTGAAACTACCGAAATTTTCATCAGCGTATCAGTGGATGGTGTGGCAAATTGTTGATCAATGGTTACAATCCGATTAATCAGTTCTCTTGTTTCCAGTGATAATTCTACGTAATCATCCGGTGATTCCGACGAGCTAACTGCTGGTTGTGGACTGACGCAATTTGCTTTACTTTGTTGTTCTAATGCTGTGCGTAATTTCTGTTTAGCCTCACGTTTGACTCGGCATTGATCCTCCGGAATCACAACTAAAGGCACTCGCGAGTCAACGCGTAATCCTGAATTTTTTCGAGATCCTAGTGGGGTGCAAACTAAAAATTAAAAAAATCAAAAGCTGATCGATTTAGTGCAATCTAAGTTTTTGAAAAGGATGACATAAATAACAAATTTCGTAAGATGAAACAAACTTCCGTTAAATCTCCTTAATGAGTAGATCATGTGAGTGAGTCGAACAAAAAGACAAAAGTAGATGACAAAGTACTTAATTGGAATCAAAAGAGGTATAGTCTATGTTTAGAACATGCAAATGTGTAAAGTAATTCGAATTTCAACTAAATTCTATGAACAAATTGCAATATATATTTCAGCTACTTATTTTTTAAATAAATTGCAATAGAAGTATCTGACAATGTGACCTTGACCTTCTAAATAGATCCATTGATAAAAATGTTTCTATCACTTGTTAACTCACCAATTATCAGTGGTGTTAAAAAGAAATTTTTGCTATAGCTAAAGAAATGCATCGAAGGCTTAGGCTCAGATATATTTAAAAAATGCAAAAAAAAATGAAAAATTAGACCAGTACATGAAATTTATGAAAAAGGTGTTAAACTTACGTTCAGGTCTCATACCGATTTCCATGCACTTTTTTAAACGACAGTGTTGACATTTGCGCCGCATATACATATCAATATCACAGGATTCGCCATATTTACAATGATAAATTGCTTTCCGAGTGACAGAACGTCGGAAAAATCCTGAGATTTCAAATTCCATTTAGAAATACTTGCAGCTTAATTTCTAAATCAAAACTTTCTCAACTTCCAAAAATATAAAGTTATGATAAAAGTAAAAAAAGTAGATAAATAAGAAATAAGCAGTAATTAATACCTTTGCATCCTTCGCATGTGAGAGCATTGTAATGATAACCAGATGCTTTATCACCGCAAACTAAACAAAGCTCTTCGGTGACACTATGTACGGCTATACTACTCGAAGAAGGTAAAGACGGGGAACAGACTAATGAACAGCTGCTACTACTAGGTCTTTTCTTACTTCGATATTCATTTTCGCAATGAGTTTGCTGAAAAAAAAAGCAAAACAAATTTCTAAAATAAACAATAAAACACTTTTAGGATAATCATAAAAATGATTAAATATCAATTAGATTTCGAATTCATTTCGTCTGCCAACTATTTCAAATGAAAGTGACAAAATTTAAGAACTGATAAGCTTTTTTTTTTACTTTACATTCTTGTAAGCTTTCATGTTACAGAAATAATCAATTTTTTTTGGCCCAAAATAGGTAACCGCACGAAATATAAAAGTGCAAATTGTATGATTTAATTGAAAAGTAATCAAATATCGTTCTGTTCAAAAGTATGAAAAACCTTTTCATCACTCCGAATCCCTTTTCGAATGAGACGAAGTTCGATGTTAGAATCATTCCTTTTTTTCTCGGAAAATAATTTTAAAAAAGTCGAAAATCGATGTGAAATGAAATTTCAAAAAATAAAAGTGTCGTTTTTGAAAAACTGTCTTTCTTTTTTTGAAACAAAAGATTTCGAAAAGCATGAACGAAGAGGACACTATCAATGAATAATTTCAAATTTTCAAAGGCAGCAATCCATGAAAAAACACATTAATTCAATTTCAGTCTTACAGCAGTTAATTAAATATTCTTATTAAACTATAGAATTGTTGAGTGTGTGGCAATAAATATTAGGCCATTAACTCAAATTCTTATTATGACAATAAGAAGTAAACCGAAAACATATTCAACCGGAAATTGAAGAACAGAAGCGGTAGAATATATCCTATCAACTGGAATTCGCAGCTTATTAATTCATGCAGAAGAGCTTAGGGAATAGGCACTTAACGTGATTAATCCAATATAAGATAATGTAAAGCAATTTTTTTTCCGTAACGGTGCAATAGAGTGATGATCTCTATTCGGGAGATGAGGTGGTTCTATTCCGGTTTCCGTCTAAACTTTGTCGGACCTTCAAATTGTTCTTTCAGGAAATAGCTAAACGAGCGTTAACTGATGCAGAAATATTATAAAAAGTTGTAGATTTAACCTGTTGCTGTTGTTGCTGCTGTTGCTGTGCTCCTAGCAAAGGCAAAGCAATTGTGGTACAATGGGTATTTCCATGGGCAGCGGAATGAATGTGGTGGAATCGCTGAACTGCTTGAGCAGTTGGTGATGGAGCTGAGAAAAAAGATGTAGCGGCCCAAAAGCTGTCATCGAATTCAACATCTGCAACACGCTGAAATTAATTACTGTTGTTGCTACAAAATGGATAAATTATCAGCGCATCATCAATACACATCAGCAAACTCATCTACTTCAAGTGACCTTCACCTCTTTTCCATCCTGGAAGAAGCCATATCGTAATTAAATAAAATTTGGAAAATTCTTGGATTTATGATACATTTTTCACATAAGAGAACTATTACAACATTGAAACTATGCCAAGAATTAGTCCAGCGGTCATATTAACATTAAACGATTCAATGATAAATGTAAGATCGACAAATATTGTGTAAATAATAAATGAAATAAAATTGCAATGGTAAGTTTCGACAAATGATCAAAAGTTGTTGACGAAAAAATTATACTAACTAACTTGTTATAAGTGAAGTCGGTCCTGAATCCTACCAATGAAATAATGAAATCTAAAAATGACCTGCACGATAATGATTCAGTGCCTGAGTGTAGAAAATTTCTTGTGATGTCACCAAAGAATGCTGTTGTGGTTGTCGATGATCGGTGACTACTTGTGGGGTTTGCTGATCTTGTTGTTCGATCCCTAATGGTACTGCTGTAACAAACGCTGTAATTGGAATTGAGGTTGGAGGTGAATTATGGGTTTGCTGTTGTTGTTCATGTTGCTGCTGTTGTTGAGAATCGGATACCCAACTTGTAAGAGGTGGCAACTCATGGTATGTTACCGTTGCTGTGGTCATTGGGTCAGAGGATCAGCAATTTCTGATCCTGAACCAAGCACTGTGGAAGCCCGGACAAACTGGGCGATTGTCAGTTACCGCAAGTAAATTCTAACGAAAATGGTGGTGCATGATTTGATGTTGAAGTGAATGAGCGTCGAGAGCAGTCTCCTCCTTCTGGTCGTCCTCTCCCATATATTGTCGAAATCATACCCGCGACCTTGAAAGGGAGCTGACCCTGTCCAGACAGGTACCGACAATCTTTCAAGGTCTTCTCGATCATGCAATACTAGCACGTGCTCCTCCCCTTCAACTCCCGGCCCTGTTAATGCCGTCTTTCAAATCATCAAATCATTTTTCATCATTCATCCATATACATAATACATATATACATATACACACACATACACACATACTTTACTGCATTTTCTTCATATATATATACACAAGAATTTCAGTTCTGTTTACTGAAACTTTCACTTCTGGAATTTGTGTAACTATCACTGTAGAAATCAGAAAGGAAGAATAAATCGAAAAATGTGTGATTAAGCAATCGATTTCGATCTCAAATTGAACATTGAAAACAAAATGACAGCACGGTCATCTTTTAAATTAATGGAATCTTCAAGGATTTTGGTCGTCATTCCTTACAGCTTATTTACTTATGAATTTAATATTTGAGTATTCGCTTTTTATTAACTCGCAAATAGTAATTATTTACCTTCAAAAGATTGCCAACAACGGATTCATCATACATAATTAGGCTTCGCAAACGGATATAGAAAGAGTTCTACGTAAACTTACTGAAAATGGCCAAATTATCCAAAAAAGGTTCGGTTGCAAAAGGTTCGGTTGGAAAAGACATGTTTCCTAAGCAAAAAAGGTATTGGTGTATTTTTTCCTCGAAAATGTTTTAAAGGAAGGAAGGAGCATTTTGTGTGGTGCATTTCCATGTCTGCGAAATAAACGTGAGGCTGCTGAGTAGCAGGAGCGGCTCATTAGCAAAAAGCATTCGCCAATAAGGATTTAGCGTTTTAATGTGGGCCTTCAGATTCTAATCATTCCAACACTTGCCTTAGATTGAATAGGCTTCCATCGGCACGATATCGGATGTGAATGCGTTTTCTTATCGAAGTCGGAAGACATTTTAGAGCATTTTACTAAAAAGATTGTGAATAGAGTTGGTCACCATTGGTTGTTAGGAAAGCTTTAGAGAGTGCATGCTATATCTGACTTGACCGCGCTATACCTCATTTAATAGGATTATCATTTTGAGGAACTTCAGATTCTGATCATTCCAACATCTGCCACAAGTCACAGTGTCATGTGCTTTGAGAGGTCAATGAATGTCACATGATCATGCTGAATCCCTTCCCCTGTATTTCTCATGGAGTTATCTGAGAACAAATAACCATGTCTGTAGTACTCCTTTTGGTTTTGAAACCAAATTGGCTTTCAGGTGGAAGTTCTTCTGAAATAGCTGGCACTAATCTGTTCAGAAGTATTCTTGCAAAGACTTTACGGCAATAGCGAGTGAAGCATTTTAGTAATTAAAGCAGTTTGATTTTTCTTCTTTTGATAGTAAGTTGCCTTATTAACATTAAAACACAACGAGTTCACGAAATTTAGCATGAAGTAGTTGGCCTTTAATTTTCCAGACATTTTTCCAGAGAGGTGGAAATTTATCAAAACCAACTGCTTTGCCATTTTTCATCTACTGGATGACCTTAAGAGTTTCTTCCATGGGAACGACTGTCGAAAAAAACCGAAGCAAATTTTTCTTCCAATATTTTAATTGAATGATACGTATGGTTTTTCTGATGTATTGATTATAATTGTGTAGCATGTAGTGAATGGTGATGTTTCAGCTTTTTTCTTACGGCTCAAATCATCATGTTTACTATGGACAAAGCCTCCATTGTACGTTGTAACTCTTCCTTGTCTATTATCTCATTATTTAAATCCCGATGTTTGTGGTAGAAGGCAAAACAGCTATTGTAACGATTATGCTTAAGCTCCTAACTTAGCAATATGTAATTCTTTCTTTGTGTATTCATGAAAGTACAATCGTTGACTTAATAACCACCAAATGTCTAAAATTATAATGGAGATCATTTATTTACCCTAAAACTCCAAATCCTTTGTTATCCATGTATATCAATACTAAAAGTGATGGAGTCAACCATAAAGGCAGTATTGCTTTCCAAATCAATGTACATGACAGTTCACCACTTCTCTACACAACTCCTCTATACAACCAGGAGCCAACGATCATTGGAATGAATGACACCATCCTAACAGTTACCTGTTAAAGAACTTCCTATTCAATAAAGGTATCATTTTTTAATCTTGTCGACAATTTACTTCCACGACGTGGATGCGCGAACCGAGAAGCCTGATAAAGAGCACTCAGCCAGCGAAAGACAAACTGAAAAGAATTATCGACGAAATCAACAATATAGATTTCACTTCCTTGAATCAGCGAATAACAGCAACAAAAATATAACAGAAAAAAAGAATTATCGATGAAAAACTGCGACGTTTTGAACCTGCATATTGGAGTCATCGAAAATATTAATAAAAAATGATCAGACGATATCAAACGAACCAAAGCTCCAGGAAAAAGAAAAGAAGAAGACAAATATGCAGAGATAGTCGACGATAAAAAGGTTTTTTGAATTTAATTAATGAGAGTAAGGTAGCAATTATTACTTTAAAAATATATAAGAATAGTGTCGAATGAGCATTTCAATGCCTAATTCCAGGCACTGGAATTCTGTTTTAGTTAATTCCGACAAGCTTACAAAATCAAAACAGAGGTGTTGAAGAAATTCGTATAAATTTACTACAATTCTGTTCCCAACGTAAAGTGGCAAACCAAAAGTCTGGCGAGAATTTTAAAGCGATTTCGATGCAGACGTACACACCAAACTCTGACATCCAGAAATTGAACTACTTGGTTTCATGTCTTGAAGGAGAAACTCTTCAGGCTGTTACAGCATAGCTATTGCAAATTATAACGTAGTAAGAGGATTCTGGTTGAGAAATTTGGGAACTTAGATACTATAAAAAGTTGTTGTACAGTGAATTACATTCTATTAAACGAAGTGATCGGGAATGGAGAGCTACAGTGGATGCTATCGAGTGGGCACTTCGCAAATTACAAGTGATAAATGAAATTTGGAATGCTCGAGTCTGAAATCGCCGTTGAAGTGAATACCGAAATTGATCCTCGACAGAATATATCAGTAAAAAGAATAAGAATCGTGGTCAATTACCAGGCTTCGAAATTTCCTGAAACTATTGGCGCAGAGAAATAAACAAATGAGTCGGATCTAAACAATGAATGATGAAAAAGAAAAAACTAAGCAATCGACAATCAAATTCAATCTCGTATGGCACGAAAGGTGAGACTTTTGCTTTAAGTACTATCAAGCAATCTATCTTATATGATCACAAATTAAACATCAATTCGAAATTTTTTAAATCCATCAGAAAACACTGTTCCTTTTGTAAGGAGAATCACTGGATAATGAATGTCAAAAGTATCCCGCTATCAAGTAACGAATAGAACGTTTAAGAAAAAATAATGCTTGCCTCATTTGCTTGCAAATGGGAAATGCAACTAATGATTGCGAGAAAAGGAAGTGCTTATGCTTTTACTACAAAGGCCGTTATAATACTGCGCTGTGTACTAAATACGACTACAAAGATGGTTCACAAGTCGTTGGAACTGCGAAAGAGCAATTATATCCCACGACTAGCAATAATTCTATGATCGAACGAAAGGACCAGAAAGGTAAGGAAATTCTACTGTTCTGTAAGGAAATTAGAGTAGTCAATCCACAGTCCAGAATTACAAGAAGGAGTGCTAGCTTTATTTGATTTGGCTCACAGTTATCTTTATCTCGAAGAATTTAGTCAAGCAATCAATTCTGCCAAAAGTAGAAGTATCGATAATTGCTTCATCTTGCAACAAAATATCGAAATTGTATTTTGTTAGCAAAGCTGAAATTGTTATAAAAGTTGACAAAAAGTCAAGGCCAACATGATAGATCATCTAACGAATTAGTTACAAGTAGTTCAGATGAATGATCACTAATTGCCTTATGAGGAAATCCAGGAATAATTTGATGGACCAAAGAACTACTGGAAACAAAAATAAAAATGATCATTTAGCTAATAAAAGTTATTTATCGGTGCGGGCTATTTTTACAAATTCATTCAACCAGACAGAGTTTTAAATTTAGAATCAGAATTTACCTTATTCTACACAAAAATTGGACCCATGTTAGCAGGGAAAGGTTAATAAGCAAATTACATAACATCAATACGAAAAAAGTTAGGCCGAAAACTATGACCAATTTATGCGTAATCGCTAAAGCTAATATTCATAACATAGATCAGTTTTGGAAACTAGAAATCAAAGGGATTCAAGAACAGCTTAGTACCCATGATGATGAAGAAGCCTTGGAACAATTTATAAGAAGCCTTAACAAGTATAATGGAAGATATTAAGTCCACTGGCCATGGGAAGAGTCAAAAATCAAATTGAGCAACAATTATGGACTATGTTATGGATGATTAAATTCTGGTCAAGACGACTTCGAAGCAATTATCATTTGCTTCAACAATATGATGAAACGATTCAAGACCATTTGTTCAAATATAATTTAAGAAGTATTACCTGAAATGGATGAGATTAGCGTAATTCATTATTTATCTCATCACGAAGTTGTAAAAACAAATAACAGCATAAAAAAACTTGAAATTGTTTATATCTTAGCACATCTTACAGGAAAGAAAAGTTTAAACAATGTGTCATATCGAGGACCGATATTGCTTCCAGATTTGGTGGAAATACTGCTTCATTTTCTGATGATGAAAGTAACAGTAGTCGATATGGAAAGGCGATCTTACAAATGCATCTTCCTGGTCAAAATTGAACAAGATTTCTACGATTAAAGGACATTCGAAATCAGGTAACCGTAGAAAATTTGAAGTGTTATCGTTTCCAAAAAGTTCCCTTTGGAATAATATCGTATCCTATTTATTATCAGCTACTATTAATCACCATTTAGAAATTATGGTAGTAAAATTGCTTTAAAGATTAGGAAAAATCTCTATGTGCATCTCTATGTTATGTTATCAAAGAAATAAAAGAAGCACTTTAAAAATACCGAGAAATGAAAACTATCTTCGCCGCAGCATCAATGAAAATTCGAGAATTTCTGTCAATGATGAAGGCTTCAATAGCCGATCATAATAAACCGGAAAGAAATTCTGGATATTAATTGAAACACGATAGAGACACCATATTGTAACTTTAGAACCGTAGAAAGGAAAGGAATTAACTAAAAAGGCGATTTTACAGTGTGTAGCCTCCCAGTTTGATCTATTGGGTTTCTTAGTTCCCGTAATAGTTCGATTCAAGATTTTTCTTCAAAACCTATGAAAAAAAAGTAATTCATAGGATGAAATAAGAGGTGAAAAGAATGAAATGGTATAGAATCTCTGATTCAAGAATGGCCATTGAATTTCATAGAACTACCGCTATTGATAAGAAAGGTAGTGAAATAGATAAAATTACACGTCTTCACCGATGCGCCAACTGCAGCGTATTTAGCTACTGTTTATCCATTGAGTTATGGGACCCAAAAAGCACAGTCATCATTTATTTACCCAAAATCTTGACTTGCACTAATTAAAGGTGTTATCATTCCTCATTTAGAATTATTAGCAATACTCATAGGAGTTCGAGCCGCTCGATTTATAATAAATCAACTGCAATTAGAAGAAGTAGAGGTAATCCTATTGTCATAATCCAAGTGTGCATTATACTGGAACGTAACTTAGTTATATATGTCGACGATTGCATAAGAGACTAATTTAAATTTAAAAAACTACACAAATGATTCATTTACTTTAGTTTAGCAAATAATTTTATGTTTTAGTGTAATATACACTTGTCTCACAAGTGTTTTAACTTAAAATAATTTATAACAGAAATTCATGTAATAGATTTCTCTTAGAACTTTCTAACATTTCCTTGTTTGTTTAAGCAGCATTCACTAATTAATTAGCAAATCCAGAACTAAATTTGATCAAATTAAAGAGAATAACAACACAACATTTTTTCAGCGTTTGATTGGTTGATTTATTTAGCTAATGCATAATGTCATTTTGTGGCATAGAGAAATCATGAAGGAGCAATGACTCGAAATGATAAAAACAGCAGAACGATCAAATCAACAAAATTAAATCAGTGAATTCAAGAAAGTTTCCGAGTTATGATCCAAGGGATTTATCGCGGAAGCGAAACTTGTTTTTCATCAAACTTGGGTGGTTTCTCTCGTAATGCTGCTATTCTTGTAGCTACTGGAAGTGAATTTCGCGTTCACGAACTGGTGCTATGATAACTTCATGCCATTACTGTAAATGTGTGATATTGCCGTTCTTCTATCGCAGTTTGGAAGTTTTAATTTCCAGCTGCATTCGAAATTTGAGTTATTACGCCGATATTTGCGAAAAATTGCTGCGATAGCAACTTCGCATTAAATGCTTGTTAATTTAATAATCTAGATTATCAAAGATTGAAGTCTTTAATTGGTCTATAATTTCTGAGAATGAGAATGATTACAGGATCCTTTTGCTTGTTTTCTTCTTGTTGATTGACCAAAATGCTGTAATTAATTAGTAAAATTTCCCAACATGCGTAACAAATACATTCGTCGTATGACAATTTCTATGATAATCTCTCCATTCTTAGGAGAAATCGATTGCGGATATTCGTCGTGTGACAATCTCTGCGATAATCTCTCCGTTTTTAGAAGAAATCGCTTGCGGCGAAAAATTCGCTGAACAGAAGAATATGAAATTTAATATTTATCCCACCAAACAGTACTACAAAACAATTAAGTTATGGGTAGCTTCGCTTGTTGTGATGATTGTAAGCTGAAAAAGAAAAATGGAGAATGTTAGAAATCCTTAATCTGATGACATGGAGAGAAATAGATCTACACAAAGTGTGCATTTAGAGCAGCATTATGTAATCGAAATGGAATATAATACCAATAGAAGAATAACAGTATCAGATGGATCGAGACCTTCTGAATTTCGAAGGCAATTGGTATTTTATAATCAGAATTCAAAATGGATATCATATGATGTTAGATATGATATATAATCAAAGCTTCTAATGTTCAAAATATTACCAAAGTAAAAAAAATTTTATTTGGAAACTTTTATCAAATTTTCGAGTTCCTCAATAAGTGTAATCCGTGATTGCTTGTGGAGGATAGTATGTTAGTATTTCAACGAATCTTTCTGACATCTTGAACGATGAGTTTGCTGATTCCTGAACATTCTAAAAATTCCGTACTGAACATCCCAGAAATTCCATTTTGTCAGGAATGAAAAGTGCTGCTTCCCTTTAGTGTTCAAAATATCATTGAATATAATCTCAAGAACATAATCTTAAATGTTGCTTTTCTTATACAATTTATGCAGTTAATTCCTTTACATTTACCTTTTGCATTATTGATATTCTATGTACAATCGATCAGTCCCAAGAAAAAATTATTATTGAGGCTTTCCATATCTTAAATCTTTGTTTTCACGTCTCCAATCGTATTTTATACTTTTTCCCTGAACAATTACGTCTGCAATAATAGATTCCAATGAGCTGTCCTAGCGATAAGGCGTTTAAGAAAATAATCGAAAGATATATTTCAGGAAGTTTGTTGATTTTTGAAGTGAAATTTCACACAATTTCATCAGTATTTTGATTGCTTTCGCGATCATTTGTCTCAGTCATCAAAGTTTTGAAAGGATGAATCAATCAATTTATTTATTTCTTTGTGGTAAAGGAATACACAGATTTGAGGATGAAGAGATGAAGACTTCAAATAGACATGAGAGCTATATGAAATTGTGATAAATGTTGCTTCTGCATGGCAATGTTCGGCGAAATTTATCATAAAGAAAAGCTGAAAAAATGGATTGCTTCAATTGGAATTTCAGGTTGATTACACTACGTAAAAAGTATATCTGAAAAAGATATGAAAATTGAATTTCTTTTAGGTAACAGAATAAATTCCATTTTATGTTAAATGAAATGTCAGAGTTTGACATAATTTAAAAAGAAATCAATTATTGTATGGCATTTTTTGAAAAGAAATGAGGAATGAAGAAGAATGAAAAGAAAGCGAATATTATTGTTGATGGTTGGAAAAGATAAGAAAGAAAAGATGAATAATTTAATGATGATCAATGATCATGATCAGATGGTCCATTTTCTCAATTTTCAAGATTGATTCATTGCAGCAACTGTCATTGCATTATGGTGCTTTCTGCATTTTGGTTGATAACATTTGTCTTGCATTTCTCTCGATCGATATTATTACCTGAACGTTTAAATTTTATTGGATTACGTGATCGTACAATTATTGACGGAGAAAAGAAGAGCTGTACGTCACAGTCTAATTGCAAACATCATGTAATGATTACTTTTGCTTTCTTGTAATTTTAAATGAATAAAGCGTAATCGTTAATTTAGTTTTTCAGCAAAAACAGCTTATTTTGTTGTATATATTTGAAAAGGACGGTAAGGAAAGGATTTTATGATAGTTTCACGTAGTTACACGTGAAAATGATTGGAGAAAGTGTAGGAAAGTTTGCGGTAATCTTATGTAATTTTAGATAAATATGATAATTAAGGGAATAAATGAAATGAGAGGATAATTTATGATAATTTTACGTAACTTATGTAGTTTTACGTAGCTCCGGTGAAATAATATGACAATATTGTAATAAATGAAAGCGACATTGTGAAATGCGAAATACTTATAATTCGCTTTTTCAGGATGAGTATTATGAGTATTTAAGTGCGTGTCGTGAAAAGGATGGCAATGTATTACACACAAATAGCGGTAAAAAATGTGAAAAAGGGATTCAGGTTGCTTTGGGACGGTTCCGGAATGCTGTGAACGAAACAGGGTAAAAAATATTTTTAAAAAAAAAGAAAAACGAAATATCTAACACAGTTGATCAGATGGAAAAGGCCTTAAATTCAAGTGTTATTTTTAAAGCTAGAAAAGAATTGTGCTCCAAATATGTGAAAAAATTTGATTGAAATAAATTTGAAATATTTATTTTGTTTCAGTTGGGGTGTACTGGAAGTAGAAACATTCAGTGATGCCGACGAAATAACTCAAGCATTTGCTGCTGGAGTTCTTGAAGGTTAATTTTATGATGAAAAAGATGGCAAAAGAGGGAATGTGGAAGATAGGATGACGTGACAAGTGATGACGTGATCTGTTTAAAGCTTTTAAAACTTTTTGAATACTGCATTTACTATTCTTAACGTGGAAATTTCAAATTTATCTTCTTTATTTTTCGGAATATTCCAATTAATTCATTTTATTAACAGAAAATATACATTTGTTCAATACACAAAAAGAAAAAACAAATGTATTTCCAGTTTTTTCTTGTTTCATAAATTTAAATTAATTATTCAATAAGCAAGCGAAAGAAAACGAATTTTAAAGGCATTTTAACACGACAACTCATTACATATCATTTCCGTAATACGGTAGAAGACATGTGTGGTAATGAACAGAAATACTGCGAGAGGCTTTTCGAATATTTGTCCACAAATTTGAACTGGATCAAACGTACAGTAAGCGGAAAAACGCAAATGGACATTTACTGGAAGCAGGTCGAGTTAAAATTTGATATAAAATAATTATAATAATATCTTTTTCTTCATCATTAATAAGAAATATAATTAAATTTAAACAAATGCGCCTTACAAGCTTATGTTTTTTCTGGCCACTTCTATGTATTTTTACTTTTGCTTGCACTTGATGGAACAAAAACATTGTGAGCGGTATTTACTGAATCGTTTTTGACAGATAATTGTTTTGATAAAATATTGAATAGTAAATAAACAATTAACCTAATAACTACCTGGAATTGCAAAAACGGTGATTTAATTAGAACGTAGAATGAATTTCACATGTATTAACTTCAAACTATATATTTTACATGCATGTAGTGATTGTTTGCAGCACTGATTAGCTTTGTCTATAATTTTTATTCCTTTCCAGGTAAATTTAACATTTGCGCAATTAACAGGTATGAACTATGGATATTTGAAGAAAGCATCTACCATGTATAAACCAATAATTTCATTTGAACTGACACCAATTTAGTAAGTTTTGATATTGCGTCAAAAAGTGTACGATAAAGTTTCTTGATAGCAAAAATTGAGTTTCAATCAAGAAAATTTTGAAATTGAATATTCAGAGAAATTTGCTTTCCACATTGAAGGAAGACTGATTTTTAATGCAATTTGTTGAAGTTTCTGCTTTTTTCTTTTTTAATGTTCCGTATTTTTACAGCATAATTCAACTTTCTGGTGATTTCATTGATTTGGCTAAGGTATTTGGTAAAAACACAACTGATGCAAGCCACTGTTCCGCTTTGGTAAAATTAGCACCGGATAATGCCGACTTATTCATTGCCCATGTTGCTATGTCTGGTTATGAAACGATGAATCGAATTCTCAAATTTTACAAATTTGCATTTGGTATTTTTTCCTCAATATTTTGACTTCACATACTGACAGCAAATTTTTCATTTTTTTTATATTTAAGCGTGTCGCTGTCGCAGTGTATTCTAAATTAATCTCTCATACGACGATTTTTTCTGAAAATTAAAAAAGTGAATGACGTGGAGATAAAGTTTTGTACTGTTAACAATTTATTTTAATGATCTTATAAAAGTTGAGTCTTCTTGATCAAACTTGTTTTAGCAAAAGAAACTGAAATTGGTTTACGTCGCTGTAATATCAAAATTTTCAAATCTTAAAATTTTCGATTAACAAAACTATAAACCACAAGACTATAATTAGTAAAAGAATGTGGAATAATTATATCATTACTCAATTCTTATAAATGCATTATATATGCAAAGGTATTGCTGTAAATTTATGTTTTATGTAATGTGCATCCTGAACATTACAATGATGCATATTACGATGTTATCTGATACAGTAATAAAATAGTTAATTAAAGAAAGAAGGTTGAATAATTCTATCAATATAGTATCATCTATTACAGATAAGGAAAAGTCACCCGGTTATGCGACATCTTTTTCATCATATCCTGGTGCGCTAACTTCATTAGATGATTTTGTCCTTGCAAGTTCTGGATTGGTATTATATTTTCTTTCCATTTATTATTATTATTATTATTATAAAAATGACCAGCGTAATGATGGAGAATACAAATTATTGATTACTCTGATTTTTACGCGTGTTTCTTGTATGTTTATGGGGTTTGATTGTAAATTTGAAATTAGATTACTTGCTTTCCAATTATTTATTTATTTCATTTAATAATCATTTTAGTAAACTATAAACATATGTATATATCAGGCAGTAATTGAAACAACAATTAGTATATTCAATCTTTCCTTATATAATGCTGTCAGAAGCGATGGGCAGTTACATTGCTGGATTCGTAGTATTATCGCCACAAGGCTTGCAAAGTGTGTTATTGCCGTCTTTCTTCGTTACAAAGGAAATTATCTTTTTCTTTCCCAAAAAGGATATATTACCTTTCTACTGTAACTACGTAATTGAAATTACAGTTCAATTCTTTTGATTTCTTTTTTCAGTTCTTTTTTACCAAATGTAAAATTTTTTGTAATTACTGTTTGGATCTTCCAGTACTGCAAAACAATGGGTGGAAATATTTGCACGGTACAATTCGGGTACTTATAACAACCAGTGGAGTGTAGTTGATTACAAATTATTCAAGCCAAGAAAGGAACTTCCAACTAACGATCTTTTATGGGTTCTAGAACAAGCACCGTATGCATTGCTAAAATTTTCGAAAACCAAAAAAAAAACGTTTTAATTTTTACTTTTTGCCACTAAATCTTTAAAAATCGTGACAGCGTTCAAGAACAATGATTACCTGAAATTCTTTCTCCTCTTGCTTTTCTTTATCATTATGGGTAATAATTAGCATGATTTTTCCGGCATCATTTCTGATCGGACTGCTATTATTACTCCTATATCTTGCTTACATCGACCGGTTTACACTCATTTTATTTGACATTTTTCACCTTTTAGTTTATAACATATTTATCATTACTTAAATCATTCTTTCCTGCAATTCCTTTTTAAATGTATATTATAGCTTGTTATATTCAAATTTATATTTCTTAATAATTCAGCGTCCTTTACGACCTTTAATGATAACAGGTAACAATAATAATAACAATTTTTTTGCTTTCAACTTTAATCTTTCTTGAATAATTTACTCAAAATATGTTTAGTGGACTAACGATTGCTCATGATATGACATGGTTTTTGAAGAATAACACATATTGGCCAAGTTATAATATTCCGTATTTCAATGCAATTAGTGAAATAAGTGGTTTCAAACAAAAAGGTCAACTATCCTATTGGTACAAATGGAAAAGTTCGCCGCGTGCGAGAATTTTCAAGCGTGATCATCATAAAGTTACCAATTTGGATAGTTTACAGAAGTTAATGAGGTATTGAAGAAAATTTTATTCTTAAACTTTGCAGAAAAGGCATGAAAACTTTTAAAGTAAAAGTTTTTTGAATTTATAAAAAAATTGCTCATTTTTTCTCTTTCCAGATACAATAATTATAAGCATGAGGAATTCAGCAGATGTAAATGTGTACCGCCATATTCAGCAGAAGCAAGCATATCAACACGTGGAGATTTGAACCCGGTCAATGGTACATATGAAATTGATGCAATGGGTCACCGAAATCATGGTGCTATCGATTACAAAGTAATTTCTCTTTAATTAAAATTTAAATGATTTCATCTGTCTATGATTTATTTACAAGTAAAAATATACGTAAAATTATTTGCTTCAATTTATTCATCTTTTTTAATAATTGTTTTTATAAAAAAGCACCTTTTTTCGCTGTAATTTACTTATTCCAGCGTATTTCTCAATACCTGAAACAGGATTAATAGCAATAAAAGTAAACTTAAATGAAATGATTTCCAGGGGACAAACTATGAAATGTTCAAGAATCTTCGTTTTAAAGCATGGGGTGGACCAACATATGACCCTCTTCCTGTCTTCAGGTAATATCCTAATAAAGTAACCTTGTATGAATAATGATTTTTCTTGAAGATCCGTTACCAGTTATTTTCTTATTTATAATGAAATTTATTCCCAAAAATCTGCAAAATTTTAAGCTGGGCTACAACAGATATTCAAGCAAAACATTATGGCCAACCGATCGTGTGGCAGTTCAAGGAAATAGAAACACAGTGGGAAACTCAGTGGTAGTTTCAAGAGAAATTGCTGATTTAAATTTAAACTTTGCCCTTTCGAAGTTTTGGAATCCAAAAATAGATCATTTAAAGGTAGAAAACTATGAGTCTTCTTTTTGAGACAAACAAAAGATGTGGAACGAATACGAATTTCAAATTCGTAGTTTATGAAATAACAAATAATCTGAGCAGTTTGATCCTTAACCTCCTGATGTATTCTCCCATGATTTTTTTGTATGTAAAATGCTGGCGTTAACTAAAATTGCTTTTCTAATTTTAATTTTCTCTTTGGTGATGCTTACCTTTTGCAGAAGAAATATTTCATCATTTTGTTAGGAAGATTTTAAGTAACTGAAGCGTACGTATGTTTATGAGCAACAAATATTGCTCTTGTAATTTTAGTTGTTCAGTATTTTCTGTTAATATTTTAGTTCAAAACGATTGAAACTTCAGGTGTTCTAATGAAGTAATCAATTCAATGACCTATCGAGTTTTGTCTTTTTTTTCAAAGATTCTTCTTTTTAATTCCAAATTTAATATATCCGAAGACAGTTTCAGTGTAATGCGATATTATTTTTCCTTATTTTCTTCTTTGTGTTATCATTAAAGAATGATTCATTGCAGGAAATTAGAAATGAAAATATTTAATGAAAAAATCAATATGAGCAATTCCATTAAAAAAATAGATTAATTAGTTTTTTTTTTTTTTTTTTTTTTTTTTTTCATTTCTTGAATTGTTGTTGCTTAGTAATAACTCCTTTAAAATGGAAAATTTTTCTTGTCGTGAAAAGATTTCTTATAGACGAACGTTGTGTTGATAACAGGAAGTACAGATGAATACTTATATAATGCTTTATTATTGGAAAGATTATGCGCAAATACAGAAATGTGGTAAACGCATTTAATACAAACAAATGATAAAAAGAAGTAATAAATTGATTGGGCTGAATGAAAGGAAGTATTGGTGTCGTTACTAATAAGACGAATGCGAGAAAGAATGATAAGTCGAATACAATTAGCTAACTGAATGGTGGTCCAGCCTTGGATCACAGATTCGCGGTCTTTTATATTGTAGATAAGTGGCTTCGGTTTACGACATCCCGAGCATAATATGACCTTTGAGCATTAGATGAAGGATGATCGTTTCAATCTTGTGACAGTTGCAATTAACGATTTAGAAAATCTTTACAATATTCTAACCAACATTGTATATACATAAATATCTTACAATATTCCAACATTGAGTTTAGTTATGAATACTTGGTTATTTAGGACAAGACTGTCATCCGTAGGCTAATCTCGAGCAACAATGTTCTGAAACTACCTGTATGCAAGGTTGAATCTACAGCTTATCACTTACTGTTCAAACCATGCCTGTCGCTACAGAGCTTTATAACAATTCTTTGCGCCTGCGCAGTGGAATTTTTTAAGTGCCCGGAACTGATCTCATCCTTTGCTCCTCAGGATTTCAGTTTAATGAGATAGGACTGGCAATTAGGTCCCAGGATGTACATCTAGTTAGAGTATCATCCTCTGAAATCGGTGGCATTCTATGGCTATGCGAGCTTCATCTGTCTACGTCTGGGATTGGAGTTGTCCTACTCCTGTCTGAGACTAGCGAGCCCATCTATCTGTAAAGACAGTTTCTCTGTCCCTGCAGTTGAGATCGTCTCTTGTGAAGGTTTGGGAGGCTAACTTGTCAATGAAGTTTTTTGTTGCACAAAAGAATCGCTGAAGTGAAAATTTGTTGACCGTCGACAATAGATTATTGAAGTATAGAAGAGAACAATGCAAGGGCCTATTCCTCATTGGATTTCTTTCAACCGATACAATCCAATGATATCATACAATAAGTTAATCAGAAATAATCGCAGAATGTTACATTCTTTAGGAGATACTGAAATCCTTTACAATTTGCCAGTAATCTCCCACGATGACACTTGACACGTTGATAATTTGCCGATTAACCCAATTAATCAAGTAAGGTTAGAGATGATTTGCAGCATATTATTTCATTCATACTTGATTGACCTTACGTAATTATATTTGATTTGTATGCGTAAACAATTATTCCAACAAAAATAGCCATCATAAGCAATTCAAACACACTTTTGAATTAAAATTGAAGCAATCATAAATAATTGAAAATCATTGCAAAATAGCTGCAGTAAAGAGAAGAACAAACACAACGAAACAAATTAATTACATTAAAAGTAAATTATGCAAATGAATAGTTTACACATACAACAAATATACTGAATACTCTCGAAGATCTAATTATTCAATATCAGTACTATGGTAAGGAAAATACAACTTGCATCAAAATATTAACTGTTCAAAAAGTAGAGAGAGAGAGAGAGATAAGATTATAAGAAGCAATGATCAACACTTATTTCACATGAAAAAGAAAATTTCCATCTCCTTACTTAATTTATAAATTTCCATACAACAAAAATTTAATCAAAATTAATAAAGGGAGGAGAATACAAGAGTATGGGAAATACTGGAACAGTCTAAAGTAAATAAAATAGCACCGAGGTAACAGTAGAGAATTGGACGGGAATAAGAGAGATATGATGTATCTGTGAAAACATAGCTATATAGGTATTATTCAGTACAATCTTATCTATCTTCATTACTAATCTAATTAATCAGTATTTTAGTACTGCACATACTACACTTACTGAAAAACAATTCTGATGATTGAAACATCCAATAGTCTAGCAAAAAAAAAGTAAGGACAAAAGAAAGACTGAAATAACAAATGAAAAGATACAATGTTGTAATACAATTCAACATGTTTCCCGCGATATTTTTTATCCCGTACTCAAATTGAAAACAACTTCTGTCAATGTACTTGCCCATGTAAACGGAGAAGACTTTGTCCTAATAATGCAATCACCGTAATCCGCTCACTTTCACCTTTATCCCAATGCCTTCCTGCTTCATTCCTATTCAGGGTTTTTTCTTTTTTCTTTGCGGAATCCAAAGCATCCCTGAATTTTAACCTTCCTTCCAAAGGAAAAATCGGAAAGTCAAGTTCAAGTTGTTTTATTAATAAAAATTATTTCCATATAGAAATAATTTCGATTTACAGAATGAATTCCATAAATCTGCAATTTAACAAACATATGTGATCAATAAAATTATTAAAAATCGATGGAATAACAATTGCTAAAGAATATACAAACTTGTACAAATTAAATGAACTTAAATTTTAACAGCGATCATCCCTAAACTTCTCTCCTTTTTCATCTTTTCTTTCATCCAACCATATTTCAAGAAATCTATTTCAGCCAACAAATTAATTATCATTTTAAAATCATCTTCTTCTACTTGTAGCCGTTCCCGCAATTCGTTTGGATCGATGTATTTGGCCAAATATACAATTGAGCACAAATCTGTTAATTGTGCCATAACATACTGAATCAGTGCATAATCAGTAGGAAAAGAGTCGCTTCGTTTTGATGATAAGAAGTTCAACAATTTACCTGAAAATGTTAGCAGCTGAAGCTTAAACAATAACAAGAGCTGTCTAGAAAAAGAAAATATATCAACATGAGATAATCTTTTCCGTGTAATATACCTTTATAATTTCTACATTTAAGCCACCGGCCTTCGACATCGTACACACATAGCATTGCGTCGTTTGAATCATTTACAGTTGTTTTATGTGGAACACTTTCTCCGAATAATTGACAATCCTCAATGCTAAAAATTTGTTTTTTGTAAAAAAGAAATAAAAAACATAAAAATGATCTTTTCTTCCTTATTTTACTTAAATTTAATATGAGCTCACATCATGCTATCATAGTCAGACATGACATACAAAAAGTCGTCTATCTTTTTCACACTATCTACTAAGTATTATTGTTATTGGTAATGAGACATCAAAAATGAAATGAAAAAGCTTTAAAGCTTCATTAATCTTTGACTGCGATATGATTCGAAGAATCAAAACATTTGATAGCTCATGCAATGAACCTTGGTAAAGATTAGGATTATAATCGTCAGATTCCAGATTTCCTTCCAGAATATCTACTGATCTGCTGCAAGAACGATATTAAAACAACAACAAAGGTTACAACCTACTTTTTATGTTCTGTTTTCCATGATGCACTTTGCCTTCGCATACAAACCCGTAGCAAATTAAGTTTTTTAAGTAAATCCTTCCCCAAACTCTTTCTTTCCTCCACTGACCAAAGTGCTAATTTTTCACCACTTAAGAGAGCAAATAAAATCTGTAAAATAAAAAATTCGATGAAAAGAAAGAGAACTTGCGTTGGATTTTCAGAAAAGTAATTGTGATACAGAAAGGCATTTACTGGTATAACCTGAATCTTTCGATACCAAAATTGATTCCAGATATTAAATCCATTCTTAATATTTCATCATTAGCACTACTATATTGTCACCCTAAATTCCACTAATTTCATATCAAAAAAGAATCAAAAAATTAATATACTCTCTCTTCCTATGTGCACAATTAATTTACATTAAGAAGTCTTACCTTGTCTAAACCTTCTACAACAGTGGTTAAATTCCTTGTATAATCATTTTCGTCCAAAAGATTCCTAAAGCAATAACAATACAAAACCGTGTTAAATAGCCTGAGAAAGATAATTCATTATCTTATGCTAAACGATTGAAGTTCCATAAACAACATTTAGGACAAACTAACATGGATGTGCCATTAGCACAGTCATCATTTAAATTATGGTTGTAACTGTCCTTCAATTTTAACACTGGCGTTGCAGCACAAAATAAAGTTCCTGTATTATATGATTGAGTAGCTCTGGCAAGTTTCTCATAAACTTTTGGGAGCGCTTCGGTAAATCTATCATATGCCTGAAATTTCACAAAAATTTGATACATACATTAAATCTATCCAGCTTCTTTTCTATACTTTAAATGTAGCTTTAATATCAACTCTATATTTCATTTAACATTGTCTTCGTTTAAATCGTTTTTATAACTCCTGAACACGTATATATGTCATATATGACACTCTTCTTCCTTAACCTCTTTTTTAACAAAAATGCTGAGTAAATGACGTAATCTATTTATTAACTGCCCATATTTTACAAAAAAAAGTTACTTTACTCCAAAACTTATAACTTATGTGTCTGAGAAAAATGCAGCTTATTTCAAATCACTCTCTCTTTTTGAATCCATTTGTTGGATAAATTATAAACTGCACATTTTCGAATAAAACCGCAAAAATTTGCTAAATAAACAGACAAATAGAAAACTGACACAGGGTGTTAAAAATTTCATTTCTTGCAGCGATGCTGGAGAGTCCTTAACCAACTGCTCCAAAATCTCAATATCATTACTTGTTGACTCATGTCCACTACAGTGCACTGAGTTACCTACTGCTTTCTGTACAGCATGATTTTCAAACCGTTGCAACATTCGTTTTGCCTTTAAAAAAGACAAGAAAAATATTACAAATGAGATGAGAAAGTATTAAATTTCAATAATGAATTTTTCACTTCCTTTAATCTATTTAATGGAATATAGTAATGGCAATTTTGCTTCATGTTTAATCCTTAGTAAACTTTTATCCGAAATCAAGTACGTACCCTTCAAAAGAACATAAATAAAGTCGTGAATAATTTAAAAAAGAAATAAAAAAAGTAGAAGCACTTATCTTGTCCCACAGAATTTATGGGCGGAAAACTATCCCCTATTAGATATCATTGAGACAATTTTATACCTTGATAATCATTATGCAATAATAGGTCAGCTGATGGAAAAATTTGCTACTATTTGTGTGAATACGACTTAAAATAATAGATATACCTGATCAGATATTGACTGAATTTTACCCTTGGCAAATTTTGACAGTGATGAAATGAAATTTCCATCTGATGGTTTGAGTTCCATTGTTTTAGTTAAACTGACTAATCGGACAAGGTGTGACCTTCAAATTAATTAATGCAGTTTTTTTTCAAAAAAAAAAATGAGACATAAATAATATGGGAATTCCTGATCTTTTCTCATTTAAAAATGTTAAAATGACTGATTCTAAAGTTAGGTTGGGTACCGTTCATTATTACATATTTTGCATTGATATTTTGCTTTGAATATTGCTTTTCAAAGTTTCCTTACATTTTTTCCTTTAAACTAAATGATATCAAAAGCTCTGTCATCTAAAACGTAATGAAAAATGGAAAACCAACTTAAATAAAGTTTGATTGCAAACCAGCAGTGGCAAAAATACGCATCGACTTGCCTCAATAAATTCTTTGAATACCGCCGCTGTCGGTTTTACAGGTGTTAATAGCGCCAACGATATCGGTCGCTGAAACTGACCAAAGATTATGTCTGCACACCTCAATCCATAATATCACATCTTCGCTCATCATTTCATGACACACTGTATTCGTGTTTTCGACCAAAAGGAAACCATGAAATTTATGAACTGTTAAATTTACAGAACTTTTATATAGGATATTTCTTTCTTCTTTTACAACAGAAAATACCAACGTAAACCTAAAGTGACACTGTTAATATCAAAATATTTTCTCGACTGAAGCTTTTTTTTTCAAACTTTACAATCACTAGAACTAATCAAATTACCTGAAATGCTCGGGCATGCAAATCAAGTAAAGTTGAATAATGAACACATGCGTAAACTGCCATCTGTTGATTGTAAACTATCATACTGGAACCATTAATAACTTCGGCGCTCATCAACCAAAGAGCTACACTATCCATATCAAGATGTGGACCACGAACATGAGCAGGATATGAACATAATGGTCGTGGACCCTGCGACTAAAAAAGAGGTCGAATGAAACAAACTGCACTTTCAAATACCATTGATACATACTTTTCGAATGAATTAAGAAAAAATTTGATTTCCTCAATTTCTTATAAATTCCATTTTCTTCATTTCTTTTTTTGACAACTATTGCCAAGTGCTGTGCTCGTCGACATAGATTGCAAAGTGAAAAAAAAATTTTCCGATATGAGTCTTTTTTTGATATGGAAAAGTAAAATGAAATTTCATATTTCAAACTGAAACCTTCCCAAACAGAAATGAGAAATTTTAATATACATTTACATTTAAAAAGTTAATCCTATGAGTGACAAAAAAGTAAGAATTGAATTTCTGCTTTCAATTTGATAAAACCAATGAAATCACCGCAGGATAAAAATGAAGCATAGCAAGAGAGAAATGAAAAATTTTTCCAGGCAATAATTGAAAATTTCGAGACGAAGTTAATTTCGAATAATAATTACGCATGTAAATTAATGTTCAAAAAAGACTTAAAAGAATAACCTGACAAAATTCGATTACAGTAAAAACAGCTTCTGGACAACAAGTCACCCGATGCCATGGATCCACAGTTCGTTTGCCCCAAACAACGGCTTCATCCACAATACTCATTCTGTTCCTCTTCAGATGGATTCCCACAAATTGCAATTCAATTCCAACGTTTTATATTAAATATTTCTTCTATCTGCAGAACAAAAAAACTATTGCTATCATTAATGGAATTTAATATCATGCTTCATTTGTTGCGTGAGGAATGATGTGTAAAAATGTCACTTTTAACACATTGAGTCAGAACATCCTTTCCGTAACTTCTTTCAACACCTTTTCTTTCAATCACATTAAAAAATCATCTTGCGATATAATCTATAAGACAACAACTTCAAAACTACGTTGCATACATGGAACAACTACTTTAACTTTGTCTTACTAAGTTTAAAACATCAATCACCGATTACACTATTAAGTTTCTAACAGTCAAGAAATATATTATCACTGAGGCAAACATGAACGAAACCATCTGCACTAGGAAAAGTAAATTTCACA
Source organism: Mansonella perstans (assembly GCA_037074765.1). Lineage (NCBI taxonomy): Eukaryota > Metazoa > Nematoda > Chromadorea > Rhabditida > Onchocercidae > Mansonella > Mansonella perstans. Next base: position 150,643 of record JBAMDO010000081.1, read on the forward strand.
AATTGAATATGCAAAGAAATTTTCCAAAAACTTCAGTTTCAGATTGAAGTTTTATCAGCAGCAATTTTAACACGAAGCAGTAATATCAAATTAACATCAAAAATGCAAGAAAAGAGATATACTAACATCTATCACAGCCGTTTTTACTTATGACACATTTTTGAAATTCCAAGAATCGATGTATCAAAACGAAAGTCAGGATAAAAATCGTAAAAAAATACAACTTGATCACAGACTACTACTAAGGCTAAAACGATGAGGAAAACTAGCAAAATCCTAGCACTACTTTTAGAAGCGAACTTCACAACATATCAACCGAATGCTGAAAATTAAAATCAAATAAAATTTATTGAACAGATAATATCTAACAAATAAATTAAAATCGTTTCTGAAATAAACACATTGAATTTCTTCTCAATAATTCATATATAAATAAACGAATCTCACATCTTACAGTTATTTGCCGTTTTTCAATTTATTTAGCTTATTCAACTATCTTGCCCTCATATTAGCTACAGAATATTATTACTTTCTGAGTGCTTAGTTAAACGTTACAAAAACGATATGATTATATTTCACTGATACATTTCCTCCTATTAAAAAATCTAATAATAAAAAAATCACGCAAAATATCAGGAAAGATGAAAATATGCAGAAATCATATAAATGAAAAGCAGAAAAATTAAACTACAATAAGAAGTAGATGCTGCGCAAGGTTCATCTAGCAGTAGATCTCCTACGTATTCGGGAATTTCATCTTTGTTTGTTTCTTGACAGTAACCAAACTTATCATCGATGAAAAGATTCCCTGAATGGCAAATCTCTTCACATGGTGGACAAATGATCACTCCCTCACGTAGCCAACCATTTATAACCTGCAACTAATTAGAAAGTAAAGTGAAGGAAAAACTTCATTATTCGGAAAATTTTCCTCAGGAGAATAGTGCCATTAATTCAAAAAGAGATAATGAACTATCTTTATTTTTCAAGCTATTTGTGATCTGTTACTTGTTTAATTTTTCTAATATGAAAAAATTGACAAGCAGAAGGCTTATTACAAAAAGAACTGTTCAAAAACTATCAACTAAGAACTTAAACCGAATAATATGGTAATTTAATAATTTGTTTTTTTCACAAAAAAAAAAAAAAAACCCTTCGGACGTGGACATATTGACCGGTGAAATAACAAGGATAGAAGAAACTTTCGTTGAACAAACCAATATTCAAGCGACCTTGGCTACATTCATACTGAAATGGAAGGTAAGAATAATATAAAATAAGATAATCTCAACGCAATAAGCAACCTAAAAACTATGAATCTTGAAGAATCATCAGTTATCAAAAGATTCAGCTTTCCTTTAAGCGAATATCAAATGAATTCGAATTACACCATCAAGGTAAAGTCTTTGACACTACTTGGAATATTCAGTCGAAACAGATCCAATCTATCTAGAGTTGAAAAATCGAAATTTACTTGATAGCACCCAGCTTTGTACTGAAGAAATGTTCGAATACGACCGCATTTTCGCTCGGTCCAAAAAGTCGCCAAGTCGAAACATTTTGACTGATTGCCATACACTTCCAGTATTGCATTTGCTTGATTAGGTGTAAAATTTCCATCTAATTCGCAGCGGCTATCACGACGTTGCGATGAATTTGGTGCTTTCCATTCAAACTCCTATACCAAACTGAGTGAATCAAAGTGGATTAATTCTATCTTCTTTCAATTTTTTGAGCAAAGAGATCATTAAAAATATTATTGTTTCATAAGAAATGAAAAACTGGAGATGCTTAGTTCACATTCAGTGTACTATAAAAGTACTGCGAAGTACACATTAAAAAACTTTCCAATAAAATATATATGAATGTAAGACACTCAATTCCCAACTCAGATATTCTTTATAAGGGATTAAGAATCTTTTGATAAAAGTAAAATGTTTAACTGAATTAATCTAAAATAATAACAAACTGCTATATGGATAAACCTGGTTATATGGGCAATAATCGGCAAGTTCCACAGAACCACCGTAATAGATAGTGTTCTCATTTTGCACTCCATTCAAAAAATCAAAATTACGATATTCCGCTGGAAGTGGCTTCTGATAAGGTATCTAAATTAGATATACACATTAAAAAACCCCATATCCATAACGCATCGTAAATATGGTATCAACACTGATGTCTTTGCTTTAGATAAAACTTTAGACAAAGAGCTAAGTCTTATTAAATTTCATATATAAATTACTATAAAATTATAACTACACTTCAACAACTAAATCGAATCAAAGAATTGAAATTGAGAAACATGTTAATAGTTGAAAATTAAATAGTTTTTTTCTAACAAAGAAATGAACATACCAAATTGCACAAAGCTAACGAATCTCGTTGTGCTGTACATCGTGCTGTTGCCAATGATCGTTTCCCATTATGTTTAATTTCATCGCAAAACGGTGTTAGCAAAAGGTTTCTAGAAGTAAAATATTTTTGAAAATAAAGTCTGTGCGATCGTACATAATGATGAAAAAAAGAGACCTTTTGAAAAGTATTTTTTGCATGAAAGTTACGATTTGATAAATCTTTCGTAAATTAAAGTTATGCATTTAATGAAGGAACAAAGAAACAAAAATTATTCTACTCTTGAGGTCTGCCTCTCACTCTTTTGACTTGCAAAAAAAAAAGAGCAATTTTGTTAAAGAATGATAAAATTTTGCTGAACTTCATAAAAAAGAAAAAGTATTAAAAAATGGAAAATAGCAGGGAACTAACAGGTAAATTTAAGAGGGCAAAAATTATTAAAATCTTGACCTTCGCAGGAAAGCTACAGGTAATACCTAAAGGAATGAGATATTTACTGTACTTTTCATTCGAAAAACTCACTTTTCTCGTCGATTTCGGATCCATTCACCACAACTTTTTCTCGCAAACTCACAACCAAGATGTTGACCCCAGTGAAGTTCTTCAGCTGCACTAAAACGAAATGAATTTTCAGTTTTAAATCTGTTGTGTTTCCTCAAATTACAATTATCGCTGAAGTTCTAAAAACGTTTTTTAAAAGAAGCAGCCAAGCAATGCCAAGATGATAACTTTGAGGCTTGAAATTTCTGAACTGAAATGAGTATTTGGCCAATTTTAAAGCGTTAGAAGATTTAAATAAATCAGAAGTTACGGAACATCCCAAACAAAATCTTAAATTCTCAAGTAACTATTGTTTTTTTTTTTCTCTTATTAGCAACTATTTTCATGCTGTATTAGTATTTTAAGCAAAAAAACTTTGACCTGTAATTAGCTTTGTACCACCCACTATCTTCTAAAAGCGCAAATGTCAACCGAGAATATACCGGATTTTGCGTATGAGTACCTGTCATTGCTTCATTCGGAAACAATAATAAGAATATTACTTACATTAATAATAGCATAATAAAATTTTAAAGAAATATTAATAAGAGTACGACAAAGTTTAAAGAAATATTAACAGAAAAATTACAAAACTTCATGTATGCAAAAAAATTAGAATATTAAATGCCAAAAAAAAAATATTGGTTAATTTCATTTTTACTACATCTGCATGCCAATAATTTAAAATTAAGAACTTTAAAACTAATTTTACATGCCTTCTCAGATTATACTAGGATATTAATAAATATGGATGAATTTTAAATTCGTTCAAAAATTTGAGATTCGAAGATACAACATAAAAGTGTGCAAAAAACTTTCAATACTGAATTACTGAAATTCCACCTAAGTTGCTTAAAAAATCGACAAAAATAAAACAAAAAATTTTAATTTTGAGATCATTTATACTGAATTTATATAGAAATTTAAATGTTTGGAGTATTTTCTATGTGGTGGATTTACTTCAAAAAGACGCTTTTCCCAATGTGTATAGGAGGTACCATCACCACCCTGATTTTCTAGCTCAGCTCCTTCCAAATCTGAACAATTGAAATGTTGTCGAACTTCTAGTTGTACACGTGGAGTTGTCATTATGTGTACTGAATGTGGCATCTGTAGAAAATAAAAAACTTTTTTAAAAACTTTTTTTTAAAAAAAAATTTCAATCATTCCACTCTCTCATCCAGAAATATCAATATCAATGCAATCAATTACACTCTCTTATCTCTTATACCATTATGCAATTTCATATTCCCGAATTTCATTTTTATTTTCAAAATTTTTTAATTTTATTCTTACCATTCCTTCTGCTGTCCACCAATCATTTCGTGTAATTGTTTGAATGGTACTTGAATCCCAATTATAGTATCCGCGATCTTTATTCAACGAAATTGGTTTGTTGTAACGATTTCGTCGTGTACGTGGATTTCCATTATCATCACGAAAGAATGCATATAATCCAGCGGAAAATCCCAAAGCATGTAAAATTTCATGTTTTACTGTTGAAATTAATACTTCACGATCGTGTAGTGCAGTTGAAAGAGCATTTGGACATAAATTAACATGTCCAGCAATTGGTCTATAATTTGAAAAAATTGCTTTAAATAAATTTGAAAAATAAAAAATTAGGAAAAAAAAAATCATGAAAAAAAATCTTTAATGCAATTGATATATAAGCTTAATAGTGCTCTTTTCCTCTGCTAATTCTAATCATTATATCATTCCTAAGGCCATTTTAAATGAATATGATATGTAGATTTAGAAAGGTTGACTTATTTTATTATCATTTTGAAATTAAAAATTTCTCACTTTAATTACTATATCAATCAATTTTAATTATTTGATCAGAAAATGAGAGATAACCTGTCTCGATCAGCTTCTTGTTGACAGTGTGCTGCATATGCTATTGTATCAACATTTCCACAACGTTGTGAGAGCACTGCGGAAACATAAAGGAGAAAATCCGTATTTGGTACACCAATTCCATCAGGAGGTCCTACATTATCACAGTTTTGGGATTCCGGTGATATACAATAACGACATTGCTAGAAATATTAAGTACTAAGATATATCACGATTGGGTAAATAAGAATATAGTCTATTCTATATTATATTTGAAATTGTAAATTTTTTCTTTATCGAAAACAAAAAAAAAAAAAACAAATAATAGTGAGTTATAGAAATAAATTGATAAATAGACTAATTAGTTATTAATCTGGTTTTTTATTAATAAATTATTAGTCTCTTATTAGTCAACAGCTCACTATCTGCATGTAACTTTTGCATCAAATGTCGATCAATAGGACTATTTTTTCAAATGATGCTAAAGTTTTACCAATTTAGTGATATATTGATATGATAAAAAATTAATCTCATTGTCAGAATCTGAAATTAATTGTAATCATGCCTTATCAATAGAATTCCTTTTTTGCATTTAAAATTAATCGTTATTAAGTTTTATTAATGAAATTTTGTTTGTATTTAACAAAGCTTTCCATTATAAGGCTTGTTTATATATATCAAAAATTAGTCGTAATCAAACCTTATCAATAACATGCTTTGTTTGTACACTTACATATAAATGTTCATCTGGGATGATTACTTCACCACAACTTGTCTCTTTTTTGCAGCCTAGCACACACGATTGTCGTTTCTCATATATACGCATATAATATAGGTTTGATACACACTTTCTAAACAGTTAATTTTATTTGACAACAATTTTTTTCACTGAAAGCACTTCAATCCTTGCCAATTGCAACTTTCAAATAGTTTCATTTTTTTCTTTAATTCTTGCATAGTTTTTAATGCCATATTGAGTTTTTAGCTTAACATCAAAGTATACTCCATAATTACACAATAACTTTCATCATTAATTATAGTCGTAATGATTTCATTCTCTCAATTTCTTTTTGATCATTATAGATTGAAAAGATTAATGTTATGTAGGATACAACAGTTATTATCAGTAATGATTCTCGCAAAAAATGATATGATGTCAAAGTGACCATAAAAATTATCGCTCATAACCACTTTTTTGAACTGTTCACAATTTCTCGAATTCCATGGGATGTTTTTAGAAAAAATATTTGGTAAAAAAGATCCTTGGCAGAAAATGAGGAGAAAAAATAAATTTATTCCATAAATATTTACATATCTTAAGTTCTTTTTTTGCGTTTTCAAATTTAATTGCTTTTTTGTTCAATTTTAAATTTAAATCGATGAACACATTCATTTTCAAGAATTATTCCATAAATATTTATATATCAAAGATTATTCTCAAATTTAAGTTCATTTTCATTTATTCAAATTATAGTATCCATTTATAAAGAAAATTAAAGCAACCAGCCTATTAAGTCGTATTGGTACAGCTGTTGGACGTACTGCTAATGCAGTTTGCCAATAATTCACTGCTTCCGGTAACAAAGATGTCTAGAAAATAAATATGTACTAGAGAATGTAGTACAATATTTTGCATTGTATTACAATATATTATAATATAGCAATAATCGGGAAAAAAATTATACTTGAAATACCTCAGAAAAAGCCAAAAAATTTTACTTCTATTTTCAGAAAATCTTAATAAAATCATGGAAAATAGAGATAAGATTGTTAAAAATTTTATTCATAATTTCAAATTTATTCCATTTGCAATATTATTATTACTATTACTGTTATTTGTTATCATCACCATTTATCATTCATGAATTTCGACCAACAAACTTTTTCCAAATTCTAATCTGTGAGTTATAGACTGTTAGATGAGTTATAGACTCCGATCTGTGTTTTATAAACCATAGCACTTAATCTATGAGCAACTTTATTCAATGTTCCATGAACTGTAGGCTACTTTGAACCATGATTTAATTAGTCTGTGAGCTACGAATCTTGACCTGTAAATTATGAAATTAAGTTAAGTTGTCGATCTATGAACTATGAGTTTTGATTCGCGAAATTTGATCTATATCTCTTGAACTGTGATCCATGGGCTTTGACGTATGATCCTTGAACTAGGAATGGCGATAATAAGTTTGATCCTTCAGCTGTAAGTTTGGATCTATGACTTGCGAATTACTTAATTTATTATTATGATTATTTAATTTATTATCCAATATATTGCATTCTATCTTAATTATTTTTTGTTCTCTTTTGTTTCAAAACAAAATTTTTATTTTTTGCTGTTCAAAATCATGGAATAGTAAATCTTTTTATCAATCTATTATCGGAAAAAGAATTGCATGTCACGGCTATAGCGTGATCAGTGCACACAAAGTCTACGGATATTTCGCTAATAATTAATTCCAAAAAATAGTTCTTTATCTTGGAAATACAAAATTTTATTAGTTGAAAATTTTCCTTATATGCGCTTTTTGTTAAAAAATTTTTCGTTGGTGAAAAAAACGAGAACAACAAAGACAAGAAGGACGACAGGATGTTAAAAGATGCTTAACGTACTCTATTCAATCTTAAGTGAATAATAGTGTGGCAACGAAAAGAAGGCCTTTCAGTATGCCTTTTAATAGTTTTTTTTTAATAATAAAACAGTGAAAATGTCATTTTGATGTTTTCTTAAAAATTCAATTTTAAAAGTCCCAATTTGTTAATGTCGAAAACGCTGGAGAAGTATCTTTTCAATCTCATACAGTAAGCATTCTTATATTCTCAAATTATTTTTTGCGTTCATCGAGATTGACATCAATGAAAACTACGCATTCGTGTACCTTTTCAAGTGAGAGGATTAGAATTTTAAAAGTTATTGAAATTATGATCCAACAGTGTAAAGACTAAGGAAAAAATATATGTAAAAATAATGTAACCAAAAAAAAAGTCCCTAACAGCAAATGTTAAGTTAATTTCGAAACTTACATTCACAAATAATTGCATGTTTGTCGTTAATCTGAAATAGAAATTGAAATAATGAATTCTCTCTCTGTTTATTCATTTCAATTTCGAATAAATTTTTTTTTTCGAAAGCAAATTAGCTTATAGAAATCATTTCTTCCCTTTTACAAATTTCAGATAAACTCAACTTGAAAACACAAAATTAATTGATGTAATAGCCCAGTGTTAAACTTTCAGAATCGCCAAATGGTATCGGATGGTAAGACGTATTTCCAAAAACTTTAAAAGTAGCTAATGAAATATAACTAACGACAAACAGTCTCACTTTAGTTAACTCTAACTATGATTAGCCGAAGACGCGCTTCATGAAATAATTGAGGATTATTTCGGCAATACATTCATTCTAAAATGATTTGGAAGCTTACAGATGATTAATACAAAATTTTCTCACTTTTCAATGCTGATTTTATCGTAATGAAGATGAATCCTTAACGGTTTGAAGATATCGTTATCTCCATTGTCTACATTACGTATCTTCCGAAATCTATCATCATTATCTTTTTCTGTGTCATTCTTCATGAAATCAACGCCAAGCGGTACATCAAAAACGACATCATCAACACTTGGCACCTAAGAATTTTAAAATTTTCAACAGCAGTTTAATTGGATTGATCATTAATTAATTCTTCCCAAATTAATCATTGTCGACAACAATAATCCTTTCTTTGATTGTTTGCAATATTAGTTAATCAGAGTTTCCAAAATTAACCAATTTTATCTCTTTTTAATAACATTACTAATTGCACTTTTCTCTAAAAACTTTTAAATAAACGATTTGGAAAAAACGAAAAAAATTCAAAATTAATGTTAAACCAATGATAATAGTAATTAGTTAGAAATTAAAACAAGCTAATAATAATAATTAGTAGAATAAATAAATTTTTAATTACTTTGTATGAACATGTAGCACCATTTGTTGTTAAAATTATTTTCGAAAATATCATCCACAATAATATATTCAAATCTGAACAGATAATAATTACAAACGATTTGATGCGAAAATTAATTTGATGTTGTTGTTGGCACTTTGTATATTTGTTGATTAACTGCATATGACGACCGTTGAAAACGATCATAACAAGCAGTAATAATAATAACTGATAGCAATGACAGTAATATCTAATACTTGCTCTGTTCTATACAAATAAAAAATGACAGCAATATTAATGATCAAAAATTGCTGTAATAGTAACAATAAGTAGTTGCAGTAATAGAATTAGTAGTAATTAATTGCAGTATTAGTAATACATTCCGTATCAGATACAGCAGTGTTAAAAAATAGGCGGATGAATTTTTATAATTCCATCATTTAAACGAAGGCGAAGGCGATACAGAAGGAGAAAGGAGACTGTAGAAAAAAAGAATAAAAGAAACTGAATTGTTCATTGACCATTACAATTAAATTTCATGATGTCATCATTTGCATAACACGTAAATATGTGTTGATAAATGTATATCACTGATTTGCATTTGGCATTACATTTGCATCTGAAAATATGCGATAAAATTTTAATTCTTTACATTTAATTTATTCATTTGAAACATTGCTTTCGTCAGTATAAATTGAAAATATGATCATTGTTGTGGTCGAAATTTTAAAGGTGAAAGTTTAAATTTGAAAACGATTTTTCTAGAAAAAAAGGAGAAATGAATCAGAAAAAGCAAAAAATTAATTTAATAATTTATAGAAAAATGAGAAATAAAAGAAAAAAACAAGTTAAATGAATCGAAAATCGTAACTGTATGAAATAAATAATAAAAATAACAACTAATTAATGAAATGACGGAATGATTTACTAATAATTTGAAACAAATATAGAATGAAGTGGATTTTTGTTTGCAAGAAAATGGAAATGAATGCAAACTTCACTTCGACTTCGCAATTCAATACTTTAAATCGCACAAATGATCAAATCAAAGTTTAAAATGAATAATTAGCAAATGAATGATAATTATTGTAATGTTTTGGAACTTCATGTAACAAATGCAAAACAAGAAATACACACAACACAGAGACAAAGACAAGAAAAGGAAATAAAACAAAAAGAATTGAATGAAATAACAGATAGCTATAGAAACATTTAAAAAAAAATAGAAATTCAATTTTTCTTTTGGTAAGCAAGTAAGAATAATATAAAATGATATTCATAAGCTTAGTTTTCATTCTTTGGTGAAAGTACTGAGAGAGAGGAATAAATATGATATGTTTAAAATTAAAATTTCACTCAAACAAATAAACAAACAAAGAAATTTTTCGAAAAAGAAACATGAATTTTTTCATTTTTTGGTTTGTTCAATTTCATCGTTTAAATATTTTATTACAACGTTTGATGCAACAAGCGATTAACTGTACTAAACTGTAAAACAATAAATATTGATTTACATTTGAACATGAAAAATGTAATCATGTCAATAAAATTTGTCTTTTCTTAATTGGCTTATTTGCTTGTTTCTTCGTTTACATGAATTTTGTATGTAAAAAATGAGATATGTCAATAAACTGACTTCTTATTTCTTTTTTTAAATGAAAAAAGTTTACGACAATTACCGGACGAGTAGATTACTCAATTACAATAAAAAAGCAATAAAAATATCTTCCCGTTTTTCAAATTTCTTCAATCATTTAAATTTTTTAAACAAAGAGCAGGAAAAAAGTTGTTCGAGAATTACCAATATATAGGAGCAATTTCGAGAAACAAAATATACATTCTTCTCGAGAATCATGATAAGTAATGTGAAATGAATGGATCTTCAATCAACTCTTTCCAGCGGGTGATTAATTTCGCACATTATTAAGTTATCATTTCCATTAAAAGAAATTCTTTGAACGAATGAAATGAGAAATTAATCATTGTAAGAATAAAACAGGAAAATAACAATCATAGAAATGCAACTATTCCTTTCTTTTTCTCCGACAAATGTTATTTTAAATTCATAATCTCATTTTCATTCTTTTTTAGTTTAAAGAAAAAAAAAAAAAAATAAAGATGGCATCTCGCGGGCCTAACAAATCGATTCATCGTTGGATATGTCCAGCTTTTTATTCTTACTTCACATCCCGCAGGCCCAACAAATCGATTCTTCATTGATTATATGGACATTTCTTTATAATGATGACATGCCAAGCCTATAGCATATTGGATATTCCGAGATATTACTAATAAATTTACACCACCGAGAAATAGGATGAAATGAGGACAACAGAAGATCGCTGTAATGATTGCAATTACATCATGATGGACTCTACCGAGCTCTACTAAAATAAACAATGCTACCACGTACACACACGCATACACATACGCACGCACACACACACGCGCACACACCTTATTTATAAATATTTACATATATATGCACAAATACGCACTTATATCCAATATGCGTTAGGAAAACCTGTCAGTTGAAAAGTTGACAATATGGAGAGTATCTACCTTCCATTTCAACTTTATTATAATATTCATCATTCCAATCATACCATAAAATGCTTGCACTGATCTGAAGGATTATTTGGCTATATAATCTTAACAACAATAAATAGGCTATAGAAATTATGGCTAATCAATAAATATCTATTTTAGGCCATATACATTATTGAATTGTAGATAATTAATGTTTTATTGAAATATCAAATATGAATATTCAAATTTACGAGTAGCAAGCGAAAGAAAACAAATAAAAGTGGTAAGAAAACAAAAAAGAATTTATTGGTTAAGGAAGGATGGTTGTTTTGAAAATTATCGCTTTGATATCAATAAATTATCCAGTCTTTGCCATATTAAATCAATCGGTATTAATTATTGTTATAATTACAGTTGTAATTGTAATTGTTATTATTGTTATTACTAGCTACTATAATTAATATCATTAAGAATTATCGTTTTTCATATTTTTTTAATATTTGATTCTTTTCTTTTTTTTCTTTATTTTGCAACCTAAGAAAATTTAGTATTTAATTTAAACTGAAATAAATATGACAAATGGAAGATTAATTACGGTACATTACTATCAGAATATAACAAATTCTTGTCACGTGACAAAAATTCCCAAGATATGAGGGGAGTATTGAGAATACTGATGGGAAAGTAACCAAAGAATGCATTGAATTTGATTAATGGGAGTTTTGAATTTATATTTAAATGAAGTAAGATTAAAACTGAATTTGCACTCAAAGAGGATTAGATCTGAATTTATTGTCATTAACCAAATTGAGATTGTTATCTATCACCTATATCAGAGTAAGTCTTAAATCTATCATTCGGAGAAAGATCAAACATGGACATTTTTTTGTGTTTGATAAGTCAATATGAGATATCGATAGTTGTCTTGCTTTAATTTTTTTCTCATACTCTCAAGTTTTCTTAGAAATCTTGCTTAAGAATATAAATTTAACAATTGGATTTCTTGAAAACAATCGGATTTCTTTTTCTTGACAGTATAAATTCGACAATTGCGCTGAGATATGTCGAAGCGTAATTGTCATTTTGTTTTAAAGCATACCAACAACAGCTAATATACTTTGTTAAGATCATATAATTCAATTAACTGGTAGCCTAATAAGTTATTTTAATCTCATTGAATAATTTAAAGGTAATAGTTTGAAGTTGCAAAAGTTTTTCGAAGTGTGCATAACCATATCCAGCGGCAAATTTATACATAACATGTCAGGCATGAAGCTACTATTATTATGAAATGGTGTAAATTGTAGTCTGAAATCTTGCTATCTTGATGGTTCTGGCTTATTTATGCATGAAAATCGGAGAAAGAAATTCCGGCTAATAGATATCGTTTTTCCGAGTAAAGAGAGGCGTTAAGATCCTAGTCAGCTTAACCAAAAACTTGTTGGGATTTTGTAAGGAGAAAAACTAAATGAATAATTTATCGGTAATCAATCTAAAAATAGAATTGACATAAGAATAAGCTGGAAAACATTACAGCATGGTAGCAATATGTATAATTCATGCAAAATGAAAACATAAAACAAGAATTCTAGGAAATCCTTGAAGTAAATAAATTCCAGAAATGGTTCGACATCTGTAAACATGAAGAAAAATAGTAGCGAATGATCAGTGATATTGAATAGGAATGGTCGTTTAGATATATATATTTATTTATTAAGTGAAATTAAAATTACAACACTTCTTGTAAACAATCGTAGGAAAAGAAGGAAGAAATGATAGAAGTTTGAAGAACGGTTTACAGGAAACAAGCAGTAATTTGGATGCAAATTTAAATTATTCAAAAAATGAGATAACATCAATGAAACCAAATGGTCTTCCCCAAAAATTAAAACCGAACCGGTACTCCATTAAATGAAGCAATTAATTAATTCGATTTAAAAATATTTAAATATCAAATTAACTAATCAATTACAATTATCAATGAAGAATTAATATGCGCAAGACATTCTGGAGCGTTTTAATTCAACTAATAAAATTATTTGAAATGTATTAATTTATAATATTTATATTTTCCAATGTGATGCTTATTTTATTTCCAAAATAATATCACTGCTTTTTTCTTTTTAACAAACATCTTAGTGCTTTCAAAAATTTCTTCACTGATTAATTTTGCTGTAATTTTTAGAATGTTTTGCTCTCTTTTTGAAGAATACTTTCATTACAGTAAACGAGTAAATATGCGTTAGATTAAAAGATATTAGAAGCATTTCACATACAATTATGAATGAAAAAATGCTTTCCTTAGATTTCATGATGAGATTTCAAATGAAACCAATAGCTCCAAATTTGGAACACCAATGGTTGATGATTTTATGATACCGATCAATAACAACAATCAAAGATTGATTATAGAATACTTGTCCATTCAAGAAGAGTAATATTTCATTTCCTTTATTGTGCTAAGGAAAATTATTTTAATTTGAAATTTTTCAACCTAAAAATCGTTACATTGTAGTACAATAAGTTAGTACATGTAACAAATGTAATAAGCGTAAATTACTAATTGATGCATTAAGCATAATGAGGCAAAAAAAGCGTCTCAAGCATAATAAAAGCTCCAAATATCTTGTCAAATTATTTGATATTCCAACATTTTGGTGTTTTATGAGTAGATTAAAAAAGTTATATATATTGTAGATTCAATTTCAAACATAAGACAAAGTAATAAGGTAGTTGGATTAATGCTAAATAATTGTTTTAAAGTTTTAACTTCTGTTTTAAAATATTTGAAAATAAAAACTGGCAAATTTACAAAAAATTACAAAATGATTGGTCTCAAATTTGTGTGCGCATCATAAATGGGTCAAAATCGTTTAAGATACAGATAATTTGCGACAGGAAAAATATGTTTTGCTTTTGAACACGTTCAAAAATTTCACTAAAATAATATTAATTAATTGAAGTTGAAATTTAATAGCACTAAAAGAGTTTTAAACTCCAAATAAATATTTAAAATTTTACAAAAATTAAAGTTTTACAAGGACAATATGTTGAACAATTTATATTAATTTGAACAATGTAAAAAAGACGATATTAGTGAAAATATAAAAAGTAAAAAATTTTTGATGGTGTTTGATAACAAAGCAACTTTAATTATTTTTAAAAATACTTTCAATTTTTTCTTTTTTCTCCCTCTCTCTCTTCTCAATCGCATGTTTCTTTTTAAAAGGCAAATTTTATTTATATGTAAATTTCTGATCCCAATCTTGGGAAGAAAAAAAACCATTCTTTCCATCTTTTTCATCTTCAGTGGTTATTTAAAATTGGAATTCAAATTTTTGAAAAATCAGCTTTTTTTAGAAGAACTGAGATATTCAAAATTTATCTTGAAAAAGAAGAAATCGGTTAAAAATTCGAAATGAAACTACATTGTGTTACTTTTTGTTTCTCGGAAAAATTTTGAGAATTTTTGTAAAGATATTATGCAGCGATTTAAAAAAAAAATTTGCTCAGTTGTTTAGTTTCAGTTAAAGCTTCCTATCTTAAAGAACTACTTCAGAAGTTTTATGAAGAAATTGGCTTTGCCAAAAATTTTTTTTGATTAATCTCAATTTTCAATTTATAAAAATGTTCATTCCGTAATTTTTTTTTCTAATCATCATATTTCAGTACAACGTTATCAACGTCGGATCAAATTTTTGACGATGAAAGTAATTCGCAGCCGATTGGTAATGTAACTATTGGTTTATTAGTTGGAATCAGTATCATTGTTTTCTTAATTGTTATAATTAATTGTTTTACATTTCGCATCTACCTGAAAGGCAACAGAGGTATGACCTTTGATTTTGTCTACTCTTTTTTAACGAATTTTTTAGCACTATTTTAGAGATTTGCGAAAAGTAAGAAGAAATGTTTACCCCTTTCTTTTACAAGATAATTTATGAATTGGTGAAATTATAAATAAAAAGAGAAGTGATATTTCAAAAAAAAAAAAAAAATGATTCATTTCATAGATGATGATCAAGCATTCCAAAGTGATATTACTGAATCAACCAGTATTACAACAATTCGAGATCATGGCGGTTGTTCGCCTCATTCTGCTATTCAACTTTATAATGACGACGTTTGAAACAGAAACTGTTCAACTATTCTGGATTTGTGCTATTGTAAATAAATGTGAACAATATATAAAATATAACTCAACAAAGTTTTTCTTTCATCCTGAATTTCCTTTGCTTTAGCATCCTTTATCACTAATAATTTTTATCAGTTCATATACTATTGTCTTTGTCACATAATCATAATTTCCTCTGTTGAGACAAGTCCTCATGCTATTATAGATTCCACTTATTGTAATTGAGCAATTCAATGATAAGTTAATCCGCATTAAAAAAGATTTTTTCATTGTTTAGAAACTAAATTTTCATATAATTACACAGTTACTGTTATAATTGTTTTCATTGCATATATTTTTTTGCTCGTTCTTTTACAAAAATAGTTGTCCAAATGAGCAAAAAATTCAAAATTGTCATTGAAATATCAAAATGATGTAAATAAAAGTCGTTTTTGCTTTCAAATGCATAAATAATGTTGTTTAAAAATGATTTATATCAGAAATTTTATGAAAAACTATTAAATTTAAATATTTAATTTTTCCAAAAAATTTTTTCGACGTTGGAATTTCATTCATCCCACATTCCATCTTCAATTTCTTTTTGCCGCTTCAATGCATCTCGTTCTCTGCAAAGCAAAAAATTACTAATGATTGCGAAACTCAGTATATATTTTTTATTAATTACTAATTTATCAGCTAGCACTTTAAAAACTGAATTGACTTCAGTAAGAAACTTTTTTGCTTTAATTTTTCAACATTTAATTTCTTCTACTATTTTAATAAATTAATAATTAACAATAACTTAAATACACTGAATTTCTCTTTCTGCATCAATTCTTTTGTTATATTATATTTTGATATTTGCTTTTTTTGCGAATCAATAATCAATGATAAATCTACTAGCAATTAATTAATTTTTCGTCTCAATATTTTTTAGTGCTGCACCTTCTTTCACGTTTCGCTTGTTCCATAAATTTCCAAAATTTCTCCTTTTCTTCTTCCGGTATCCACGCATTTTTATCGGGAACTCGTGGATCCAATTCATCTTTCCAATCCTCTACAAGTTCATCCAATCCTTTTTCCAGTTCATTCATTCTTTCCACATACAAACACATTGCGTTTTCTTTTGATAAACATAAAAAAATACATAACAAAAGGTTTGATTGACAATTTTTTTAAATAAAAAAAAGTTGTCGGGAAAACATAAGATAAAAAATTGTTACAAATTGTTTCAGAAATGTTACAAATAAAAGTTTGGAAAATTCCGAAATTCCATTTAAAATTGTTGAGTAAAAATATAACGTAATTAAAATACAAGAACAACTTCACATATATCAGTTATGCTAGCTGACCTTTGCACTTATTCCATGCATGCCATTTACGATTTCCCTTAATCCACGACCACATGTATGACATTTCATTTGGATCACGATAATTCATTTCTATCATGATATAAACAATATTATTTCATGCCAAATTGTTATTATTTCCAAAAAATGAAATTTGAGATCTGATTGAAATTTTCAAGTGATTTTTTCAATGGCAACAGTTTAAACTATTGTCATGAACTTTTTGTCCTTAAACTTTAAACTATTTCGTCAAGAAATAAATACATGGCAAATTTTAGCGAAGTGTTCTGATCTGGAATAATATAATTGGAAATTGTCCATAGATTAAATTTATGGAATTTTTTTCATACATTTATGAAAGTAAGAATAAAGTGAAAAAAAAATGTAATAAAATCCTTTTTTAATTCCTGAAATGCATAGTACATCGTACTGAAAAAAATGCATAGTACAAAACTGTTCCAATTCAATTTAATCAAATATTAGTTGGATGGAATAGACTAGTATCACCGCACTTGGAACGTTAATATCACCGATGATAGCTTGTTGATATAATCCAAACAATTCATATGTATGTTCGTCGAATTTAACCAGCAATTCATATTCATTTTTTAATTTTTGTCTTTGATCAAATCGTGCTCGCATCTCTTTGTACTTCGTGACAGCGTTGTAAAATTCCTGAACGAAATGATATCCATGGAGAAATGCAGAAGTTACTATTGTAGTCCTTATTATTAATTACTGTTCTTTATTATCAATGATTTATGCTCGGCATCAAGTGACAAATCTGTCCTATCAATATTTTGAATAGTTTATTAAAGACTTAATCATATTAATGAATACTTGTGCTAGAAGATTTATGATTTCAGCAAAAATTGAATAAACTTCGAAAAAAAAACATCCTTTCTACATGTAATTATCCCCATTATTTATCTAACAGTTATCCGAATTATCACCTTAAGCAGTGCATGCTGATAAAAATTATAACAATTTTTGATCAAACATTTGGGGATTTTAGCTGTTTGCAAAGTTGAAATGAAATTCTAAAACTTACGTTTTTGAAAGCAGTCTGGCATTGTCACAACTATTTAATTATTTTAAATTCATAATTTTGAAATTTTGAAGTTATAGTTTGGTTATGCAAAGTTTGCTTATCGCTATTTGCTAAAAATATATTGTAGTAAAGCTATGAAATAGCATTGAAATAAATGCAACAAACCTCTTTCATAGCGCATTTGACTATTAATATGAAGGAAAGGGAGAAATGTAACCATTCAGGCCCTTCAATAATTAGCTCAATTTTATGAAAGGCCAAACAAAATAAGCGTATTAAAGTAGAATAAATGAGATGGTTGAATTTCTGCGAAATAATTGCTAGAATCAATCATATCACAACCCATCCATTGATGACGAAAATTTTTCCCCTTCAACTTTCAATTTTATCTCGATGATGCAGGCTTTTTCTAGTCTAGAAAATAAAAGCAAAAAAAAAGACTTGCTGAACAATTTGCATGCAGCAGTACTACATTTTACCGAGGATTCTAACATGAAGAGATGCTTTTATTTTTTTTTTAAAAAATATTTTTTTTTTCGAAAGTTTCTGAATTTTTTGTTTTGTGTCTGCGAAAATAAAAAATATTATGGAATTACTTATTTTCGATTTCATAAAACATACGCAACATTGCCAATACATTAAAATAAATAAAAATCAATCAAACTTATTAATCAAATTACTACACAATTTCGAGAACTTTTCCATTTAATATTCCAAGACTGAAGATTTCTTATCATTATTACCTGTCACTGATACCAACCTAACAAGCATCAAGATTAATCTAAATGATTAAATGATCAATAATATCAAAATATTGTATGAGTAATCCAAAAGTCTGGTGACGAGGAAAATTCAGAAACCAACAAAAAACGCGGTTTATTTTGAAACTCCGCTTAAATTCAAAATTACAGAAACAAAAATGTTTTAAAATCCATAAAACAAACACCCAAAATAAGTCATTGCTCGATTTTTATCACTTAAAAAAGGCGAACATAGAGAACTTTTACAGTTTTGCAGATCAATCTCTTTGTGATAATATTGCAGGTCTTTAGTAGAAAAGATTTACCCATGGTGCAGATTGAATTGCTTCTACTAGATAAACTTGAAAGTAATTAAACCGTGTTTTTTAATTCGACGATTTTCCGATCTATCAATTTGTTTCAAATGTTCAAAGGTCTTGAAAAAATAAACAGCGAGGGTAACAAAGGAAAAAATAGGGTTTGAAATAGCATGATTCCGGGATTGATATCACCTTTTCCAAAAAAAACGTTTACAAAACAGTACCGGGACTGACCAAACCCTTATCCATAAAACGTCGTCGAGCAAAACACATCCACCACTGCAACAAGGCTTATTTATTAATAATAGTTCTTCATGAGAAAATCTTTAGATGCTCTCAAACTATTCGGCTCCCACTACACCGTGCTTTTAGCGACCATGAAATCTTCAAACATGGGAGTCATTTTCGAAAAATCACCTAATTAATTTTTATAGATTCATCTAATCTGAATATGTACGGAACTAAAAGTCAATGCATCAATGAAATTCTATTAGCTATTTCTGCTTTCTGCAAAATTTATGGGACTTGACAGAAAACAACTCACTTTGTTTGGTTTTTCATTATTCGCCTCAAAAACGTGTTCTAACAAACGTGCTCCTAATTCCTGTCTCAGCTGCAGAAGATATGAGCGCATAACATCTGACAGATCAGATTAATTAGCAAATCAAAAAAAGAGTGAAAAAAATGAAGTATGACTAAGAATATGAGAGTTTTTTGAAATCTATTGCTTCAAGTACCACCGTCTCAGCAAACCACTGGTACGTTCAAACAAAAACCAAGACAGCCAGCATTATTAAAATAAGCAATAAATATTCGGTTCCTACTAAAATACAATTTAGGCGGACATGCCGATCTACTTGAATACTCACCGAACGCTAGCAAAAACGATCTATTCAGAAATGCGTAATCGAATTTTAGAATTGATTGATGCAGACTCACCTTCTTCATTTCGGTTTGCTGGAGCTTTATACATACTGTTCAGTGGAAAAGCTGCTTCGCCAGGTATTGGAAGATGATGACTCAATGCCAATACCGATAAATCTTTTATTGCTTGCGATCTATTTGAGCTCTGAAAAGTATATATTTAGAATCTGTTGCACGAAATACGTAATAACAGAAAGAAAAGTTATTGGAGTTGGAGCACTTAAAATTTCTCATTTAGTTCAAAACAAAATAACTACATTAAGTCCCTCTTAACTAAGAAATGCTTATTTTGCCATTTTATTATATCATTACGTTAAAAACACTAGAAAATTTTTGTATCTGTAGTGTTCATTAATGAAGATACTATTAAAAATTGGAACTAATAAACTCTATGATGAATATAAACTATAAAGCCCAAAATATATGCTATAAGAGTATATGCTACAAAAACCCACACAATTCAAAATTACGCGATATAACCACCATTAGAAGGAGCAGTAATATATAACTGATTATCAAAAATCTTTAAAAACTAATGTGGACAATAACTTGCTTGAAAATTTACCTTTTGTAGCTTCCTTAAACATTCCGAAATATACAATGTTAGATAGATGAGTGTACGGTCAGCAGGACCTTTAATTTCAAATTCACGGAAGAAAATATTCGGCTTGAAATAAGCAAGAGCTTCATCAATTATGTCCTCACCATTATCTGAAACAGTTCATTTAAATGACCTGCATACATTCTTTTAGGTTTCTCAATTCCCACTTATTATTCAACACAATTTCCTCAAACACTAACATACATTATATTTTATATTATTGTAATGGAAGCAAGGTGACTATTAACCGTTTAAATCAGAATCAGAGATGAAAGAAAAAAATTTATTGAAATTACTGATAATTTCCTAAGCTTCAAAGTCATTAAATTACTAATCAGTGAGGCGTAAAATAAATTATTGATTAATTGAATAAAGTGATTTTACGCTTAACAAATGCAGTAAAACTGCACTTTTTTTTTTTTTTTTTTGAAGCAGAATATAAGCAAATTACTTTTGCAACTTACCAATTCGTGGAGCTGGTCCTTTTACATTTGATCGTATTGGAAGAATTGCCATGTTCCCAACAACCATTGTAACATCAGTAAACTTCGAATGATATGCCTTAAAGATGACAGTACTTTTACAACGAATATTCGCTTTCTGATATAAAATTTAAAGCTCATTATCTAAGAGCAATACAAATTATGTAGATAAAGATCAGATCCGGTAAAAATTTAGCAAACTTAAATTACTAATTAAAAAAACTGGAAAACTTACCGGCATTTCCTGCCGTTTTAATTATAGAGCCCACTGCAATATTCACGTCCTAGACTCAAATTTTCTAAAAATTTATTTCATTTATAAATATATCCACTTCGTCATAGTATATTTCATAATTAAATCACTAGTGCAAAGAATTCCCCAAAATCCCTTTCAATTGGGGAAAAAAAAACAATCACCCAGTAAACACAAATTTCCCGAATTTTAGGATGTCTTTTTTAGTTAAATCATTTCAATTTCTTTAACCGTTGTTTTAATTCGTCCAGTTTATATATCAATTAAAACTATGTCCCATTTTTTTAACAACAAACATGAAAAAGGTAGACAGAAACTGCACTTATGAAGAAACACGTTATATATTTCAGATTCCAAAGTGTAATATTTATTCGAAATTGAATCAGTGATTTACTGAGTAAAACAGAAGACAATGGCGCTGGAGTTACGTGAAAAAGCTTCATCTATATAAATGTTCGTTTTGTGTCACATATCAGTTCATGCATTTTTGAATCACATTCGAATGTAAAGACATTCATCAGAAACTTCTCGTTTATCCATATAAAAAAAAATCTCTTAAGCCCGTAAATAACCAAAAAATGTACAAAAGATACAAATAATGGAAGAAGATGTACGATGATGTTAGCACAAAAAATTTCCAAACTCTTATTTCCTTGAGAAGCTACATAAAAGTAAGGAATTAGAAAATAGTAGAGCTCAAAATGGCAGAATATTTGATTATCAATGACCAGATAGTTCTTTGTTTTATAATTGGAATATTATTTTGATAGTTCATGTTTTACTACTGAAATCAGTAACAAACAGTGAAAATCATCAAATTTGAAAATCATCAAAGAATTAAAAATTTCCAATTTATTATTCAACTTTTTTTTCACTCTCACTTATTTGTTCCAAAAATGACTGCTTTGTGATCGTAATGTATTCCACTGAAGCAACTGTCAATGAAGAAATCCACTGTTCTAATGCCTTAAGATTGTCGGCTGCAAAAGTAAACTTCCTTCTAGTCCTGCAAATTGGAGAAGTTTTTTATTTTTGTTCAAACTTTGGTTGAATTGAAAAAAAAAAACTTTGATTGAGTTTGAAAACCCATAATAAATACACCAGAAATATTGGCTGTTATCAACGGTGAAAAGTGAAAAATCAGAGAAAGAGAAAGAATGAAAAAATGAAGTGTATTTTGATTTAAATACCTCTAAAATACTTAGAAGTAAATTCCAAGGCAATGATAAGTTTAATGTTCAAGAGCCACTGAACTACATAAATCAAATCTATGATAATTTTTGAAATTAGGGATAGTAACATACGTTTTTAAAATGACTTCAAATGAAAAAGACCGCTTTGTTGCATTGTCATCACAAAGTTCCATATAACAATCCTCCAAGATCAAAATTATACACGGTGCTTCAATTCCGACATTTCCCGGCTCATTGAATAAAAAGAGTAAATTAGCTTTTAATATACCATGCAAAGATCGCCAACGTCCATCCTATAATCATCCTTCCACAAATATGAACAACAATTGTTAAGTATATGCTAAAATTCGTTATTTCATTTCAATCACTGAACATTTCCTTACTTAAACATTAATTTATGCATCAATATTACAACCATATAAGTAAATTAGATTTGTAAATACATTATGAATTGCTGCAAATAAATTTGTTAAGCATTAATACTCTTCCTCATAGCAATATTTAAAAATTTTGCATTTTTTATAAATTACATGATTTCAATTTTAATTTCAATTTCGAAGCTTCATTGAATAAAAGATAAAGACACACACACACACACACACACACACACACACACACACACACACACACACAGCTTTAAACGACTCCATTTTAAAATATTTGCCGTTTTATACTACAAAATAAAAAAGTATATGTCACATTTCTTTTTGGATTACATCTATATCAAAAAGGCATTCAATTATTTCACCAGATATTATATCTTATTGTAATGACAAAAAATGAACCTGTAACAGGAAGAGAGCACCAGAAAGTTTGGCTTCATATGAATCATCCGTGCATAATTGTGCCAAAGCTCGTCCATTCACGAGCATTCAGTTCTCCTGAAATTAATTAATTATACTAAAAAAAAAAATGAATAAAAGTAATAGGACTGATACAATTCATAGCTTACACTTTTTACATTGATACAGTGAGTTTCATCGCAATCTAAACTAAATAAGAAAAATGATCCATTTAGATCAAAATCAAAGTAATTCATCAGAACAATTTGTTACTCGTAATAATATCTCGGGACATTCCCTAGGAGCAAAATGGAAGAAATACCACTAAGTACCACTAAATATCCCATACACCCCGAAGCATTTAAACCCAGTAGTTTTTAGATGCCAGTATCTGAAGAAAAATTCTGTTGTGGGAATTCACCGAAATATTGCAACTTAATTACAGTAAAGGCGCTGGTCAAGCGAGATTATTTGGAAGACCGGGTTAAAGCGGGATCTTCAGTTGTAGACTGCGGAAGACCGGATTGGACCGGGATCTTCAGTTCAGGGGAAGGTTTAAAGTCCAAACTTTTGATCTATATGGTAGCCTTATCCTTCTTGTTTTATATTCAATTATTATACGATAAAATTATGTAAAGGAAATAATTGAAACAATGCCATAAAGTATTGAGAAACAAATACATATCTAGAAAGCCACAATTGTATTATTGCATCAGTTTGATTGAAATGAATTTAATATTCAAATAAGTGGTTTTATTGATTTTTTAAAAAATGAATATACT
This sequence comes from Mansonella perstans, assembly GCA_037074765.1. Classification (NCBI taxonomy): domain Eukaryota; kingdom Metazoa; phylum Nematoda; class Chromadorea; order Rhabditida; family Onchocercidae; genus Mansonella; species Mansonella perstans. Next base: position 174,426 of record JBAMDO010000081.1, read on the forward strand.
GCAAAGATTATTCTAATTAGCTATATAACATTAACACATTCAGAAATACTAATTTGAATAGAATTTGATATTATTTAATCACTCTGCGCAGTTGTAAAGTTTTCAAAGTTTTAAACACTCATAAAATGTTGTTTGATGAAAATTGTTGAAAAAGTTTTAGGAATAGAAATTAAACAAAGTAAAAGTTAATGGAGATATGATCAGTATGATATCAGGAAGCAAACTGGCAATGTTTTACTTTGTATTAGGATGCATCAATGAACGTTTCTAATTCTAATTGCTTGTTCATTTCTGTTCAAAAACTTTTTAACACTGATAATAAAAATAATCATTTTTCCAAATCATCTATTATTCTATTCCTTATCGCCATTTTCTTCTTTATCATCTCACTCATGATAAAAAAAAAATGTACATTTAGAAACAAAAATAAATTATCTTTGAAGAAAAAGATAACATTAAAAAATTGGTTATAAATTTTAACATTATATCACAAAGATATAACATAAATCTTCAAACAAATAACTTATATGATGAATAGTACCATTACGAATAACATAATCATAAAACTAATCTAATTAAATGATATGTCAATTTTTCATTTCTTTAAATCAATTATTTAAATCACTAATTTTATCAGTACAAATTTACATCTGAAAATATTTCTTATCTTTCATACAACTGAACTATGTATTCCTTTTGAAATGATCCCAGGAATTATTACAACAAAATTTTTGATCATTTATTCATTAACAATACTCCTGTAGTTTAATTCCATTATTAATTCATATTTCATAAATTCTAAATATAAATTATTTGTGGCAAGATATTATAGTCTATTCATAGATAAAATTACTTATTACTCTTCTTTGATATATCCCATAATCAAATAATACTTTGCATAGTGATAATGATATCACCACAGCTATGATTATCAATATATGAATGGAAGTTAAGCCATGTAAAATAGTCGAGAAATATCTCGAGATGGTAAAGAAATGAGAATGAAGATTTTCGTTGAAATCATTTAAAAATTTAACTATTTCTCACAATAAGTTTCACTCGTATAATGTTTTATGAAATAAAAAGGAAGAAATATATATATATATATATCTATGATTATTTGCATTGCCAACTCTTTCTTGCACGAGTGATCGATCTTACAGAATGTAATCATTCGAAATGCTACTTCATACTGAGATTGCAATAAAATTCTTTTTGAATATCATTGAATTACCATTGATTTTCAAAAATTTTATCCCTAAAAATGATATCTTGAAAACATTAAAATATTTGACAGATTGAATGAGGCAATTCCACATAAAATTTCACTTATTTCAAAAAATAAAATAACATGACGACAAAAAATAGCGACAATAAAGAACCATTTCAAAAAAAAAAAAAAAAAAGAAAAAAAACCATCATTCTAACCAGAAAAAAAAAACACAGAAAAAAGGAAAGCAATGAGAAAACAAATAAATTTCATAAATGATACAGCGAATGGGAATACACTAGCAACATTCATATCTTATCATTTTCTAACTTAACAATATTATAATCATGTTATCTATTTCGTATATACGCATAACTCTTAATTTATGCTTGTTCAATTTTCGTATAATAACTATGAGGTTATAATCTTCTGCATAATAATGCACAGTTTTGTAAACATATTGAAACAAATATTGAAAGCATATACAAAGCATAAAACAAAATAATGAAATCTTCCCGAATTACAAATAAAATTTTCAAATAAATGAAAGAATTTTTCAATCCCGAAATAAATAAAAATAAACGATATTTGCCAATTCTTTTCGCTTTTCATTATGGTAAGATCGAGCTTTCGAAGTTGCCATTCGAACGAGCAATGGCATGATTATTATCGGGAAGTTTTCGCCAATTATTACAATTAGATTCCCTCGAAAAATTAAGTCAATCAATTTACATCAATTTTCACAGAAATACACTCATGATTAATACTATTTTAACTAAAACAAAAAGCACCTCAAGCACCTCAAGCATCTCATCATCTCACATGAAAAAAGTCACACGATTTAATCAATTACAAAAAAATTGCAGTTCATTTTCCCGCGATTTTATGGCTAAAAAAACTAAAAAAGCCAGCACAAAACTTGGAACGAAAGTTTAAAATGGACGTTGAAATATTTCATCTGATAACATGATAAAGACATTCACGAATCTCTATTCAGTTATACATGAACAAAATTCGAATAACAAAGAAAAAAGAACAGGAGAAAAATGAACAAAAACATAACAAAAGACACAAGACATAATTAGTATATGCGATAAATGACAAGAAATTTTTTATAATTTCTAATTTCACTGAATTTCAGCCTAAGACTTACAACCGAATCTTATGTGGCTACTGCATAAAAAAAAAAAAAACTATGTTAAATATGGCGAAAAAAATTAGACAAATACAAGTTAACTAAATATCAGTTACAATTGCAAGCATTTGTTTAATTCTTTTAGATATATAATTACGTCTTTGAGTTACCTAAGCTTCCAATTCAACAAAAAGGATATCAATAATTCATATCACTAACTACTGTAAAATAGCTGTTTTACTTTTTAACACAAATGAGAAATCATTCCGTCTTGCCTAAGTGATATAATAGCGAACCGAACCCATAAATAAATGAGTCGCCTGAAATGTGCTAACAAGCTTCAAATTAATTCATGAATTTCAATTTTTAACTTAACAGATCTATCAGTAAACAACCTTCTCCTTTTATTTTAGTAATTTCCCAATGTGTAATGAACATTTGAAGAGTTATGATTTCAGTTAGTTCTGTCACTTGGATCTCGTCCCTCACGATCCGACAGTATGTGATCCGGTGGCAAGCCATCTGCATGACGTTTCCACATCTTATGCAACAAACGTTCCATATCCGAACAGTATTGTCGAACATTAAATAGTGTCGACGTTGTTCGAGCTTTCCAGACTTTTGCACGAATTTGACTAAGACTAAAATCTCTTCGTTTAAAATTAAGTTATAGCATTGTTATAATTTACATAAAAATCGCGCTGTTTAGCTAGATGTTTGGTATGGAGAATGCGATATTAGTGACAAAAATATATCGTACTATCCAACAAAATAACAAAAGGAATCAAGTGAAAAAAATTTTTAAATCTCTGCATAATACCAAAATGATGAAAATAAGGAATACTTACTATTCCCGATCAGTCCCCAATCTTTTAGCAATGTTGATGTAATCTTCGCGATCTTTTGCTACCAATTCAGGTACACCAAGAGCATACAATTGACTCGATGCAACACGCGATGCTAATGTTTCCACTATGAAAGGAATATTTTCAGTAGATTAGTACATCGAGTTACTTTGAAATAATTGATCAGAATTCCGTCTTATAATTTCAATGGAAAAACTTTCTCATCATTATAATAATTTGCTTAACATTCTACTAGTTATATCTGCAATTTAAATTAAAATTCTCACATGTTATTTGAAAAATTCTTTCTGGGTCACATAAAATCTCATTATCTAAACATTCTAAAAAGGGAACGAAACAGTAATTAATTATACATGGCATAGTGATCATTGGCGTCCCTGTCCATAAGATATCCATTCCAGTCGTATGTCCATTACAAAGTGGCGTATCTAAGCAAACGTCTGCGAGTTGCCCACGTCGTACATGCTCTTCTTTTGCAGCAACGTTGGAAAACACAATCCGACGCGTATCAATATTGCGTTCCGCACAAAACCGCATTACATTTGGTTCTCCATGATAGGGGAATCGAAGCAACCAAAGAATGCTATTTGGCACCTAAAATAGCCATTTAACTGAAGAATCAAAATTAGATTCAAAATATTTAAAATCATGACGAAAAGCAGAGTTTACTATGAAAATCATGGATAATAAAAATTACTTAGTGAAAGACAACCTACTGATTTAGAATAAAATTTATAAAATTCCTACCAATTTCAGGATGTCACACCACATTGATAGGGTTGGAGGGTCGATTTTATACAGCTGATTGAAATTACAAAAAACAATAGCATCATCAGGTAGTCCATACTGTTGCCGTGAAGTAACCAGGATAGTATGTGGTACTTCTTCACCTGTTGCTGCTTTTACATGCGTCTGAAACAGCGGTATTAATGATGCTGACATAAAACAAAAAATATTTATTTCGCTATGTTTCATCGCAAATCCCTCTATTCCTTCTTAATTTCTGGATATGGATATTTTAGTATTTAGCCAACCAGAAAAGCTGTGAAATCTATAAGCTAATGAAAACCCAAACAAATGCAATAATATAATGGAAAAATACTTAGAAAATCAATTGAAGCAGAAAATGGGGTTGTAATTTATTTTAAACACTTAAATATAATCACTTTGGTTATTGAATTTTGTTTGATTCATACATATTTTCACTCATGTCTGCAACAAGAATATTTGAAAGATTAATTTTACTCTCTTTAAAAATTTTGAAAGAAAGAATGCTAATAAATCTGTTACAAACTTGATTTAAAGTAGTAAGACCATTCTGTACGGGTACTCCTTCGACGTTACCAGCAATCATGCCAGAACCAATCATCTGCTTAAGAGGTTCAGTTGTTGGTACTTCAATTACTGGAAGCACTACTTCGGTTTTGATCATGTCACGTTCCGGACCATGCGCCACTTCAGCTTCGCGAACAAATGGCTAAAGCAGATTTTTTAGAAGATAATGCATTTACTCAAGATGAGTATTATTGGAAATAATCTCAATTTTTAACTTAAAAATCAATACCTCGTATTCTATGCTTCTATTATTTTACGTTTCAATCATGGGACAGTAATTTATCCCTTACCTTGACTTCTGCTTTTGATAACAGCGGCTCCAAATTCACTGAATTTACAACTGTAACGGTTTCCTTGTCAATCGGGGTTGGATCATTTTTCTCCTGTAAAAAAATATTAATAGTTTCCGCAACTTCCTAATACCATTAAATTTCTATGTAATATCCGAAAAAAAAATCCCTATTGGTTCGGACGTTATAGAATGCCATTTTCCTAGAAATGACCAATAAGTGACAGTATAAAAGCTGAAATAATAGCGAATTAATAAGAAGTAAAAAAATTAACATGAAATAAACTACACGAAAAAAACATACTTTAACAATCACTCGCTCAGTAAGATGCTTCAACATTTGGGCGTGATCGCCAATAAAGAATGTATGAGGCATATATGCAAGTTTTTCACTGTAAGCATGAGCAAGTTCTAAAGGAGATGTTACCGAATCAGTGATTATATAATCCATGAATGGAGCACCTGAAGTACTCGGATAACCAAGCCACATCACCTGAAATCAATATTTTCATCAATACTTATTTAACAGTTGCTTTTTTCTAGATCACTGACAAAAAAGATTTCAACACAGTCCAAGAAACACGTTGGCATTTTATTTCTAACAAATATATATGCTTTTCTGTGCTATTATCGAAATGAAAAACTTGAAGTGAATTACAAAATGGAATAAAATATGACTTGGATGGGTGCTGGACGCAGCGCAAATATTTCATTGCGTGCACCTTTCGTATATCCATTCATATTTATCAGAATATGAATCCGATCATCATGTATACGGTCAGCTGCTTTTCCATTACATGCAATCTGAAAATTATAATCTGAAAGTTAATCTTCAGTAGTTTTTTAAAATCTTTAAAATCTCCTTAGAATGGACAGAATCATGGTAATGTCTTCGAAAAAAAAATTCCCAACATAAGCTACGCTTAATGAATAAGAAAATAATATAAAAACATTTGAAAAACTTCGAGGAACAAAAAAACAAAATGACTGCAAGAAAAAAGACCCAAAATTTTGATTTAAAAAGCTGAACGTAAATTAGACATTCATACTTGTGACAAATCAACGAAATGTTCTGATTCATTCATTAATTTCTGTCGGAAATTGGTACCATCATTTGGAGAAAGAGCATAGCAAAAAACCTAAAATGAACATGAACAAGAAAATTGCAATTTTAAACAACGCTAGCAGAACAAAATTGATCTTACTTTTCATGACCGACTCTTATTCCTCCCACAGTTCTAAGAAGAACAAAATCTTTTTCTGTAAATTTGTACGAAAAATAACTGGGGAAAAAATATTTGATATTTTTAACTTAAGTTGTGAATTATATATATGATTTCCACCTCAACATTATCCCGATTATGCATTCCCGGAATTGACTGCATCAAATGACTGGTCGGATGATTGCCAAAATCGGATGATACATAACCGATTCGTAAACGATGTCCTTTTCGAACGCTGTTTCGATCTGGATATATATATGGCGCCTTGTGACATATTTGGACCTAAATAAGAATGACTATTTTTATTAGCTGATCTAAAAATTACATTAGTTGACTAAAGTGAATTCAACTGTTATAGTGAATACAAAGTAATATCATCAATAGATAAACTGAAGCGGTTATTTTCGCTTAAACAAAATGATGCTAAATTGTTTTTATCATGAATTATCTTATTAAGCATGACTCATTCAGTATCAAAAAATCTGTTATTTCAATAGATAAGAGCACTTACGATGAAGGTATGTCAAGTTGTTGACACTATGCTGTCAGCATTATAAATATCCAAACCAGAAACAAAATTCCAACAATAATCAACCTAGCTATGATTTGTAAGGTGAAAATCATTCAAAGAAACTAGTAATAAAATGATAAAAAATATTTTTTACTTTTTCAATGCACAACTGTGCGTGTTTTGCCGCAATAGCTATTCGAGCAGCATGTGTTAATGGGTAGAGCATTGAATGATGCGGATGTACTGATGGCAATCGTTTTTTCTGCAGTTGATCATCAACAATTGCTATAAGCTTTTTCATGCGATTATCATAATCTGTCCAATCACAAATAATCTGAAATTAAGATTCAAACTGTCACATTATCAAGAGACAGACCATCAGAAGTTTATTTATTATAAAGAAACAAAGTCCCTGTAAGGATTATTCGATATTGAGTCAATTTTAGAAAACTGCTCGAAAAATTTCTATATGGAAATTCGTGGATACTTTGGAAAAAAGATACATGTAAGAAGAGCAATAAAGATCCCTAGTTATTATTTCGACTGAAATTTATTCAATTATTTTCGCGTCAGATTCTAAGGTTATTTGCAACGAAAAAAATATCTGTAACCAACAGTAAATCTGATTTACCACTTCCTCCTTCTCTTCTTTTCATAATAGTCTTAGCATTACATAATGTGTTTCAGCATTCCATAATATTTGGAATTTTATGATAAGAAACCGCAGATACCTGCAAGCAGTGAGCTAAGTTACAGAATGCATCAGGAAAGTCCGGCTTTAACTTGAGTGCTGTTGAATAGCTTTGAATTGCTTCAGGAACATTTCCAGAATCCTAAAAATATTCAAAATAATTAAAAACAGTATAATGTTTAGCTTCATATCAATGTAAGTCTTTCGCTGCAAACTGAAAGCGGGAAATAAACAAGAGATAAAGATTCCATTTATAAAACAGAGCAAATAAGGAAATTATTCACCTTATGTATGCTAGCCAAATTACTGTGTGCATCAGCGAATCCAGGATTGATTTGGATGGCTCGAGTATAACATTGTAATGCTCCGCCAACATCACCCATTTCTTTCAGTGTATTTCCCATATTTGAATACGCATCAGCAAATGTAGGTGCTATACGAATTGCCTCTTTGTAATGATTTATTGCATCTTGCAGCTTGCCTTGCTGTTGGAGTATCGATGCAAGATTGCTATGTGCAGCAGCAAATTCAGGATAAATCTTAAGAAAAATTAATTACGGTGAATAATTCCTAAACAATTTTTAATTCAAAAAAACCAGTGATTTTTGAAGTTGAAAGTCCAACTCCCAAAATTAATAAAATAATTACATACTTGTTTCTATTTCATATTAAAAGTGAATTAAAAATTGACAAAAATCGCTCACTGCATGCAAGTTTCCATAATTACGTTATCTAAGGACTACATGAATTTTGGAAATCGTATCATCAAAGAATTTCATCCGGACTTAAAAATATCTTGTTTTATCATGGGTAAAGAATTTGATACGTAGTTCTTGGATAGCGTAATTATGAAGAAAATTTTCAAATAAAAAAAATGCACAACAAATTAAACTATGAACCTCTAACGCTTTCAAATAAAGTCTTGTAGCATCCTCAATTTTCCCTTGTTCTCTTTTGATATTTGCCAAGTTGTTCTGTGAATCAGCATGCGTTGGACAAAGCTAAAAATTGCAATAAGTGTTTTAGCAATTTTTCATTTATTTTAGCAATTCATCTACTAAATTCAGTACATTGCTGACTTCAGTAATATAAATTATTATAAAAATAGTAATACTGGCGTTCTAACGAACAATACACAGTCATACAAGAAAGCATAATGATAGCACACAAACTTATAAAACAACACATAAAAGTAATAAAATTACTTACACATTTTTGAAATATATTTAAAGTGCAGATGAGCTAGTAACAAATCTACCTGCAATGCTTTGTTGTATGCAGCTTCCGCTTCTGATACCAAACCTTTTTCTTTTAAAGCATTGGCCAAATTGCAATATGCATCAGGAAAATTCGGTTGCAAGTCAATGGCTTTCCGATACATATCAATAGCTAAATCGATAAGCCTAAAACAAAGTTTTAACTGCTTATTGAATAAAATTTGAAAAAATTTATTTATTCCAGTTTAAATGAAAAAAAAGGTTATCAAAATCAAGTTTAATAAAACGATTTGCATTGTGATTGTAAAGTGCGTATGAACATCATTGTGTACAGAAATAAGTACTCAAGATTTTTAAATCCTATCTCTCTCCTTTTTCTTTAAAACATTCGCAAAATCCGAAAATTTATTTGCATTTCTTCAAATTGGCAGCATGTATTTTCCATATTATGTATTTGTATGAATCAACTACAAATTCTTATGTTATTTACTAAAATAAAAGTAAAGTATAAATGAATTACCCCAAAAGAATAAACTTATCAGATAGAAGCTGAAAAAAAAAACACTTACCCTTGCTCATAATAAACACATGCAAGGTTCCCATGAACAACAGCATGATTTCCGGCCAAATTTAATGCACGTAAATATGCAGCAACAGCTCTAAAATAATTTGTTACACAAAAATAAATTAATTTTAAAACACAATTTTAAAACATAATTTTGATTAGGTCTCACAATTTCTGGGAAGGCTACGTTTATACTGAATTTGATCTTAAAGAAATACAACATGGCAGCTCAAGCGCAAAAAAATTTTGTAAATGAAAGTACTTTTGAAAAACGCATTAGAGTTAACCAGTAATAGTAATCAAAAAAGCAAACAGACTCATAATGTCATTTTCCTAATAAAGCACAAATATTTGAAAAGCATAAATGCATAGAAAATTAAGGTGAATAAGGATGCATCTGTCAATTATTTCCCCAGCTTGTAGCGCATTTTTCTCAGCAGTAAATTATAAATTATAGAATTGTTTTGATGTATGTACAAAGGATATTACGATACAGATTATTATATCAAAATTAACTTCAAACAAGAAAAATTTCAATCGTGTTGAAAGAAATTGGATCAAAAATGAAACAGACCTATCAAAAATCCGTGCTTCTTTCAGTACATTGCCCAAATTTATGTAAGCATCTAAAAAATTTGGGTCCAGTTGAACGGCTTTTTCAAAATGATGTATTGCAAGCCAAATTTCCCCCTGAGCATTAAAAACGCAACCCAAATTAGACCAAGCAACCGCGAACTGTGGTTGTGTTTCGATTGCTTTCAGATAACAACCCTAAAAAGCACAATTCTTCACATCGCAAAATTCGATAAGCTTATTTTTATGCATTTAGCTGAAATTTAAAAGCACATTGAAATCACAGAAAACTATAGATTTCCTTATCTGAATCTCGTTTCATTAAAAAATATCTTGAACCCTCTGTAATTTTACCATAATTTCTAAAATTATGTGAAAAAAAGCATACCTCAAGCGAAATGGCCCATTATTTTTTTGTAAACCCAACTGTGTTCACAGTAATGACAACCATTAAGCACTTACCGCAGACGTTTGCGCCTTTTTAAAGATCAAAGTAACAAATACAGATTGAGGAATCCTAGATGGATATTACAATCGCAAAAGAAAATAAGAGAGATAAGAAAAACATCGCGCAAACGATGTAACACTTTAATAACATGATGATTATGATAATAATAATAGCAGTTCCGAACTGATTCTTAAAGATCTAAGATTTCCAAGATTTAAGTCAAAAATGAATTTCAGAAAATCTTAATCAAAGATAAAAAGATAAGAAAACATTCTTTTAGGTTATAGCATAAGCCTTACAGCGATAATAAAAGTAATAAAAGCGCAGCAAACAAATCACAAGATTAAAACACATATAATCATACCAAACGTTTTTATTTGCCATGCTGCTTTCCTTTCCGCGTAGGATTCCCCGTAGAATATTCCTTTTCAATATAGACTGTGCCATTTATTTGGATAGTAACGGAAAGCTGCATCCAAATCGATAAACCTACATTTGACCAAAGATGATCAGAAGAATTCTGTGCAACTCCCGTCAAATCTGTCTGTTCAAAGATTTACTGCATTTCCTTCTTCATTGTTCACATTTTCAAATACATTTGTCCGACGATGTATCGAAAATTCCGAATTCGAATAAAATGGAAATTTCCGCAGATCTAGATAGTCTATTCTAGTCATGTTTGAAGACGATGGAAAGGGTGGATTGTTTGTGGAATATGGTGTAACTGCTTTAGTAACACTTATGTAAATGAGTAAATGAGTTCGAAAGCATTTCTCTTTTGAGGATATGGAGCCTTAACAGATAGATTCTTATAAGCCTGGCAAGCAGTAAATACAAGCAGCATATGGCAATTTTACACTGCTCTCTTGAATCAAGTCATGTTCTGATCCAGATCATGACAGTATATAGGTCGAAATGAAATTAATAAAAAATAAGGGCCATTCCAATACACCCTTTCCACTACATGCTCAAAAAATTAGATCTAACATTGTTTTCTTTAATACCATGAATGGTCTCTTTCCACCTGAGCCACAACAAACTCCAAGTTTGCTAATGATGAATTAATCGCAAAATCCCATTGAAAGAAACTTTAACGACCCTGAATTTTGTTTCCGTTCCAATCCAAAATCGCCGCTGTTATCATCAACACACCTCACAACGGAATATAGTCTCACTCATAAGTTCAATAAAGTACGTTCTCAATAACTGGTTTGGGTACTGATGACAGCTTCAAAAGCTACGCTATCAACTATCTTGCAAAGATCAAAAACAAGCTATTTTCAGGAAAAAGCGGTAAAACTATCATCTGGAGTACTAAAGAACATGAATTTAGTGTTCAGAGATTTCAATTTGTCTATTTCAATACCGAAACTTGATTATCATGAATATATCATGATATATGATCCCGCATTTGCAAGATGAAGTCAGCGTTTCCAATAAAACTGCCATCAGGATACATTGGCGACAAATTCAAAGATGGTTCAAAATAGTAGGAAATGCATATCGTGTTTTCCTTAATCATCACAACATACATCCAAGCTAATCAAAATGTTTCCAAATATACGACAGAAAGACTATAGAATTCGGATGAGATCAGGCTTCAATAACCATCTTTGAATCCATCCTTGCCCTCACGAATAACATCAAAAGAATGTGAACTCATGAGAACTGGTAAAAAGTTTTAGTGTGACTTTCACCGTACTTCAGTTTTCAGTTTTTTTCTTACCCTTTACTTTCTCTTCACCTGCCCTTCCCCAGAATCAGTTTTGAAAATATAACCAGAAACTCTGCAGAATTCACGATTCCTTGGACGAAGCGAGTCTATACATCAATGTAGAGTGGAACTTACAGATTTGAAATTGACCGCTTTTTAAAAAAGAAAAAAGAAATATATAACAAATGATCATTCTTTTCTGCCACAAAAATGAAATTTAAGATGGCATAAAGCAGTCAGTTTCAGATTTACAATGAACAGGGAGAGCGTATACGATTTGGTGGAGTCCAATAGCATCAAAATTGCTGATATCATTTGGTCCAAAATTTGATAACATTCACGTGAAATTTATAAAACATCCGGTTAAAGAACTTATACATTAATACAAGTTTCTTTTTTGGATGCAACAAAGATTTGTGAAATTCTAACAAGCCCCGGGAAAGTAAAAATTCATTATCAAGTGTTCAATGTAAGGATAAAAAAATTCTCCCAAAATTTTTAAATTTTTTCAAACTATTACTCGGAAATTTTAAAGCATGCTTTCGATTCTAACCAATTTAAGACAACTGATAGGAAGAACATTCCGGAAATCACATTCGAATGACAAATAATATCAGCAATTCTTCTGCTATTTAGATGACAACGTACTTTATTCAACTTAATCCCGCAGAGGCAGCAAAAGAATAATTTTCTAAATATAAAATTTGAGAATAAGGTTTGTTCCAGTTCTAATTTGAAAAACTAACAATTTACTGCCTCTGGTAGGAAGTGTGTTGATTTTTTAAAAAATTGGATATTTCCCACAAAAAAGTATTGAAACTCTCAAGGGGGATAAGTAACGCGTGGCTGTCAGCTAAATATATTTTTACTATAGACTTACATTACTGTCGTGTTGTCGCCAGTGTTCTGTCTGCTATTCTCATTGTTTGTCTAAGTCTCTATTAATCCCTAACTAACTTGCATTCTATCAACAAAGCAATACCTTAGCATCTTCGAGACGACCCATCGCTTTCAGCAAATTTCCTAGATCACTTCGCACGCAATACAGATCCTGAATAGTCAGAAAAAGAGTTAACAGGAGATCTATAAAGAGGAAAATTATTTGAGGGTATTAAACGGTATTAACTTCGATATACCCTGGCGAACAAAATACTAAAGAACTTCTAAAAAATTATGCCTATAACTATAGACTTCTCGAACGTGCGCCAGTTCGTATCAGGCAACTTAAGTATAACAATGCAGAATTCAACGCTCATTAAAATTAATATGATACTGCCAGACTTTAGGTCCAACAAACTTACGGGATTATATTGAAGGGCAGAAACATATGCATTCACAGCTTGATCCAAATCACCAGTTGCAACTAACGCGGCTGCCAAATTGATATATCCATCAATAAAATCTGGTTTCAATGATACTGCTATTTTGTAATTTTCCAGTGCTTGGGCTAACTGATTTCGCTCCTGCAGGTTAGAATAATCAACTACAATAATCTATATTTAATGGCATTTACCTTATTGTCCGTTGTTAATACGGCAGTTTACTTCGGGATTTAAACAAGAGAAAAAATGTATTTTTTTTTAATATTGTTAAAGTATCTATTTTAATATTATTAAAGTATATGCAGAAGGTACTAGCGAGATAACCGAACCTTATATACATTGCCCAAATTACTATATGCCTCAGCACATTTCGGGTTTGCTTTAATTGCCATTGTTGAAAATTGCATCGACCTTAATTAAAATGAGTAATACAATTAATTGTACAACATAAATCAAAATAAAAACCAATTGTAATTTTTTGTTTTTATCTATGCGCTAGCTTAATCAAGTAATGCAGAAGAATCTATGGCAAGCTATATATCATTGAACGCCAATTTCCAGCAACAGAAAAGTCAATTGCAATTTCATACTTACTTGTCCAGATCTTTTAGTTGGAAATGTATCGAAGAAAGGAGAAGCAGAACGCTGACGTTGTTTGGATCGGCACGCCAAATTGTCACGCAGTGCTGTTCCGCATTTGCATAATCACCGGCTTGATATTCTCGATGTGCCATATCAGTTAGTGCTACAAAAAGATAATAGTGACTGATAAATTGCTTGAATTATGTCAAACATCAAAAACTGGAGAATAATCGATAATTAGTTAAGTGTTAATTCATAACTTTAACTATTCTTCAACGATATTTTTCAACTTCAATTCGGTATTCAAAATAGCATTCATATTCAATGCTATTTTATAAATAAATATTCCATTTTCATATATTTTCATTTTATTAAAAAATTAATCGATGCATTTGCTCACGTCACTATCCCTTCTTCAAATTAGCGCCTAATTGCTCACCTTGTATATCAATATTCACTGTGACAGGAGTACCAGCATTTGTAAGTGCTGCAGCAACATGTTGCTGCTGGGCTTTTTGTACTGCAGCTACAACTGCTAGTGGTGAACCAGAAATGACTTGGAGCTAGAAATGTAATTCATATTTAAAAAATATCATAACATAAAAATGATAAATTATTTAAGATTGTTTTGCATCATCTACCTGAATGCTTTGGAATTGATCAATACGAGGTTTGCATCAAATAGGTTATTTTTTGAGAGAATGTAAACAGAATCTATTAAATAAGCGTTGGATTCTTTATACTAAATCAATATTTCACTATCTGTGATAATCTTTCCTATTTTAAATTTCCAAATTTAGAATTTTTGAGGAAAGTAAGTTTGCCAGAAATTATTGTTTTGAAAGTATACAGTATGCTACATTGATTATTTATTGCAAGTGCTAATAAATCAAAATGTTGTTTGATACAGCACCCACCACATGACATCATGTTATTCTTCAACGTTGTGTTAACAATTCTTCCGAACAAAAAAGTCATATGATCAAATATAGACACCTGTGAGCAATCGCTCAAAAATGTTCCTTACCAACTGATAAATTAAATCAAGTCAAAACCATCGCTTAAAAATATAAAATGCATCAAAAATCAATCAGCGTCCCAAGTCATTATCTCACGTCTGAATTTTTGACAGTAATATCTATCAATTCAGAATCTCATATCTGAATTTTTGCCAGCAATATCTATCAATTGAGAATCTCACGTCTGAATTTTTCCAGCAATATCTATCAATTCAGAATCTCACATCTGAATTTTTGCCAGCAATATCTATCAATTCATAATCTCATGTCTGAATTTTTGCTAGTAATATCTATCAATTGAGAATCTCCCATCTGAATTTTTGCCAGCAATATCTATCAATTCAGAATCTCACGTCTTAACTTTCTATGAAAAAAACTGAAATCTTCTTCTTAATTTCGATCTTTTCTACAATAATAATCTTTCTATTTCCTATCATTATCTAAAGTCTAAAAACATTGATTTTAAGTCTTGCTGAAATTGTTAACAGATAAACCTTTCCTTCCTAACGCCTAAAATTATGCTTGGAACCTTATAATTCCAAACATAGTTGATCAGAAACCTTTTTATACTAATTAAAATTATACTAATTAGAAATCTTGAAACAATAATCAAACGGCTTTTCCACAGTAGTAAAAAGAAACATACCTTAGTGCCAGCAAGATTCGTAGGATCATATGGATGAATGAAATATTGCGGTTTATTTGGATCCATCTTCAAAAATGTGAGCGAAAAAACACTGAAACTATGTAAATATAATATTATGAAAGGTTCTTCAAAAAAAAAAAAAAAAAAAAATGACACAAAAATCGAATAATTATATCACAAATAAAAATCGAATGCCTACGAAGCTATCAGTAATAATAATTTGAAATTCACATATGTGAAATTCTCTTTACAATTTTTTAAACTTTCTTTAAGTTAAAATTAAAACTTTATATGTTCTTTTACTTTGCTAAACAGTAAAATTCACGGAAACATAAGCAATCTATTTCCATAATTCATAACAACAAAATGAAATTGATGATTTAGACGATTTGAAAAGAATAATAAATCTTTACGATAACTTTGTCCTAACTTATATTCAGAAGAGATTTACGATAAAAGAAGTATGCGGATACGGAATGTATCAGCGGAAAGTATCTTCCGCAATAATGGCATAATGTTATTTGCATTCTCTTAACTTAATGTTAAACTCATTCCGCAATCTCAAATTATTACATATATAATGATTTACACATTATCATCATTATTTTCGATTATCAATTTAAAATAGTAAAACTATCAGCTTATCAATCTTTCACTCTTTTCCAATAATATATTTCCATCATTTCATTAGCAAATTATATCATTTGATGAATGATTAATTTTCTTACATATAAAAATCAAATTTAAACTTAAAAAAAAAGCAAACTTTTACGTTTAACTTTTAGTCTAATTTTCACGTACACTCAAATGCTAAACATATGCTAACTAAAATAAATGAATATGACAGATGATAGCAATATGTGATAGAATGAAAAGTCACACCTGTTGATAAAACTTATCATACATACACACACACACACACGCACACACACATACATACACGCACATACACACACACACACATACACACACACGCCATTACTCAATTGAAGCTCTTATCACTCACATAGATTTCAAAATGACAGATAGACAGACAGAGAGAGAAAGAGAGGGAGAGAGAGAGAGAGACAGGTAAACATTAAAATTTAATAATTGAAAATGCAAATTTCCTGCAGAATTTCTTAATGATTATACCTTTCACACACTTTTCCTACACTTCTAACGCTAACTGATAGCAAAGCCTGAAATAGGTATGGAAAAAAAAATGATTGATTAATTGATATTATAGGAAAGTTAGACATATTGAGGAATTTGATGAAATATAATATAGAGATTGCAGAAAAGAAAATGACGAAAAATAGATGTATAGGCAATATTATAAGTGTAATGAGGAAATGAAAGATGTTGAAATTTGATGAAAATAGTGTAAAATGATAGAAAGAAAGAAAAATCGGGTCATCTTTCTCACGCAATGGTTGTCACCAAACATTGTATTTTTCAATGTCATTTCATAAAGGCAATATTCATTGTTTAGGGCAATCTTTAATATAATTTTTTGTAAAAAATTAAAAACAATGTTAAATAAAGTTTTGTTTTTGTTTTTGTTTTTTTTTAATTAAAAGAAAATTAATAATTAATTGCATAAAAATAATTAATTTGCACAATACATTTGATAATATCAATGATAAAAATATAATTCAATTGATCAATTTTTAAAAAAGAAATTAATAGCAACAATTAATGAATTACTACTATTTCATATTTCAAATCGATATGTATCTGACAGTAAGTATCGTTATCCATTTATCAGTAAAGATAATTTACTGATATATATCTTACAGTATCGTTATCCATTTATCAGTAAAGATAATTTACTGATATGTATCTGATAGTATCGTTATCCATTTATCAGTAAAGATAATTTACTGATGTGTATCTGATAGTATCGTTATCCATTTATCAGTAAAGATAATTTACTGATATATATCTTACAGTATCGTTATCCATTTATCAGTAAAGATAATTTACTGATATATATCTTACAGTATCGTTATCCATTTATCAGTAGAGATAATTTACTGATATGTATCTGATAGTATCGTTATCCATTTATCAGTAAAGATAATTTACTGATATGTACTTTACAGTATCCTTAGCCATTGTATTGCCTCATATTCGGAATCGATGTGTATGTTACAGTATCGTCATCCAATCTGACGATATAGTAGCTGTCATCTCAGCGTCTCTTTCCTCCTATTATTGCAATGCCCTCTTCCAAAAATCTTTCTTATCATTCCAATCCCTTCCTCCTTTTACTCCAATACTTGATATTGGGATCAAGTTTTCCATAAAAACAATATTGTTAATAAAATCATTAACTTCTTGATTGTCAACATTGAAAATGCTCTCGAAATATTTTTTTTTCCATTGCTTAAAGTGATAACAAATCACTTTATTTTATCATTAGTGATAACAGAAACCTTTGTTACTTAATCCCAGTATTCTGTGCTCCATAAAATTTTCATTACCAATATATTGCTGATAAGTATATTCTTTACAAATTTCTATACTTTCTATAATATCTTTACAGTTGCAATACACATTAACACGTTAACACTGCCTCATATTCGGAATCGATGTGTATCTTACAGTGTCGTTATCCACTCTACTGCCTCATATTCGGAATCGATGTGTATCTGATATCCATTTATCAGTAGAGATAATTTACTGATGTGTATATGATAGTGTCGTTATCCGCTTATCAGTAGAGATAATTTACTGATGTGTATCTTACAGTATCGTTATCCACTGTACTGCCTCATATTCGAAATCGATGTGTATCTGATATCCATTTATCAGTAGAGATAATTTACTGATGTGTATCTTACAGTATCGTTATCCACTCTACTGGCTCATATTCGGAATCGATGTGTATCTTACAGGTCGTTATCCACTCTACTGCCTCATATTCGGAATCGATGTGTATCTGATGTCCATTTATCAGCAGAGATGATTTACTGATTTGTATCTGATAGTGTCGTTATCCGCTTATCAGTAGAGATAATTTACTGATGTGTATCTCACAGTATCGTAATCCGCTTATCAGTAGAGATAATTTACTGATGTGTATCTTACAGTATCGTTATCCATTCTACTGGCTCATATTCCGAATCGATATGTATCTGATAGTATCGCTATTCACTTATCAGTAGAGATAATTTACTGGCTTGATTGGTCTTCCAAAGTATATTTGCAAAGGCAAATTGATATTTCAACACTTGAGCTTGTTTCTCGTAATAATTATCGCTTAAAAAGATTTCATTAGATATTTTGATAAGCGTGATAATCTTATCTTCTTATCCGCTTTTGAAATGGATGTTCTGCTGAAATATTGTCATTCAGTTGTTAGTAGTGATAATTTGCGGTTCAAGTGCGGTTTAACAAAAAAGAAAGTGTAGAAATGATAAATTTGTTAATTAATATCTTGTATAGTGTTATCGCTCATCATCATTAGTATAATTTACTCAATCACATATGTTGTAAATATTGTAAAACTGAATGCAGAATGAATTGTATTCATGCTGTAAAGCAAAGTATATACAATGAAATTGAATTAGTAATAATTATATGTGCCAATAGTAAATATAGTATGGACAGACTGATATTTCGATATTTGAAGTTTTTTCTATCGTAATAATTATCACTTAAAAAGACCTGATCACATATTTTGATAATGTTTCAGATTGATAATTAATAATGACATCTGAAGAATGTACAGTACTTTAGAATTGAAATTGTCATGATCAAATTATTACGTGAGAGAGACATAAAGGCACGTGAGCAATGCAATTAGCCTAATTATGGTTCCAATAAGCGATGCTTATTAGAATATTGGTGAATTGTAAGGTGAATATAAGTAAATATATACTAAAAATAAGAAAAAACTGCACCATATAATTTAAGAATGCAATGAGATAGTATTGGGAATAACAGATTTTGTCATTATCGTTGCTACATGGTCGATTTCGGCTTTTCTTGTTGTGTAGTTTCTTCGCGAAGATTTCTATAAAGCGAAAAAATGTTTAAATTTGAAAATTTTTTAAATTTAGTTGTCGCACACTTGAAATGTAAGGAAGCACTGATAAATATTGTCTGTAATGATTTAATTATTTTACGATATCTTACTCATATGAAGGAAAATGTTTCCATTGTCTAGTAAAAGGATGTTTTGAATACTTTTTAACGGATGAAAAAGATAAAACTTACTTATCTTGTGAATTCTTAGTTTCTGATTCCGGCTCTCGTATTTTCTTCCTGAGAACAGCTAATTTTCCGCGCACCTCTTTTAGTTCTCGTCCTTGTAGAGTGCTAAAAAATATTTGCATATATGTGCTGGAAATTATATATTACCAATTTACTACATTAATCACTATTTGTTCATATTTTAAAAGGAAAGAAATGAATCGTCAATTTAAAAAGAAAGGAATTCCATTACTTAAACTTTAATCAAATTTTTAGCTTGGTTAGACTTTTAATGTATGCGTTAAAAGAAAACGGGTGTTATTTCAACTGTGATCGAATGCATCTGCTCCTCACATTGCGCTTTATTTTGGATAATAATCCATATTATAATTACTTCCTCATTAATTTAATTAGATATAAGATTCATTCTAATTCTATGTAAAAAAAAGTACATCCTAGAAATTTTAATTCCTACAATCGTTTTATCATTCTTATATAACTCCTCAATAGATTTCGGAAATCTATTACAGTCTCTATTTCGAAGAATTTGGGCAAATTTTCAGGATTCCCACAGAGAATGAAATAATTAGCAGTTACATAGTTTAAAAACTCTTTAACAGACTCAGTAAATCGGTTAATTTTGCGTTATTAATTAAATTTGTTATTAATCAACAAAGAATTCACGTATTTTAAGACGAATTCTGGAATATAAATATCAGCTAAATGAAATATTGTCATCATATCGTTCAAAACTTGTGAACAGCATTACTCGATTCCCAAGATAAGCAAATAACATTAAAATTACCGGAAAGATTCGGATAATTTTTAAACGTTTTCCAAAAAGCGAAAGTTTTCACATGCTCTCAAAAATAATGTAGCAGTAGATAATTATTTTCAAATGACTACGAAATTTTTTCTTAACGCAAATGGTGAAACATTTTGATAATTCTTTTTACAGCAATAAAAACCTTAATACTTATAGTTTTCAAATCCTTCTTTCAGTTATTTATTTATCCAAACTAACAAGAAAGGAAAAAATTCAAGTTTGAATTAATTATAAAATTTCTGGTTAATTATCGACAGACATATTATACACAGTCAGTTGAATGAAAATACTTGAGGACAAAAACAAAAATATGGATGGAAAACTTACAGTTTAGTTTCCAAGTCATATTTTAATTCTTTCAACTTCTGCATTTCACCAGCGTATCGCTGTCGTTCTTGTGCAGCCGAAATAAGTTCTGTGCTTTTCTCTTGCAGTAAATCTTCTAGCTCTTCAATGGTTATTTTCAGCGTGCTTCCAGTGATCTGTTCTACTTGCAAACGGTCTGTTGCATTCGCAAGTTCCGTTTCTAACTGTAAATAGCATTTTGCAAATTCAGTTTTTAGAGCTAAAAATATGATCTATAACTTCACTGCTTGAAATTCTCGTAAAGAAACAGTATCAAATATTTCAATTATCTCAAGTCTACAGTTCAGCAAAATCATTCTTCGTAACGGTATATATATATCAGAACTGTTCATTATATTTATCTGCGAATATCTTCAAAAACCGAAAGCAGTGAAAAAAATACCTTCATTACATTCACTTCGGCAACTTTCAGCTCATTATTTAAATCGATCATTTGTGCTTCCTTCTCTAATAACTGAAAAAAGTACCGCCGCTTACTTTTTTCTAGAAGCAATACACTTCGTGAAACATAATCGCATTACAGGGTAAAATTTGTCGGTAAAAAGTGTTCAGAAAATTAAAAATCAACGTGCTGAAGAGAAAGAAACAAAAAAAATTTTAAATTCTTTAGAAAAATGATAAAAAATTTGTTGCTAATTTTTTGGCTTATTCCTTGTGATTCCTTCTTCAATAACTATTGAAACCTATTATTTGTAAATCATGCAAAAGCTAGATAATCTCACCATAGTTCGTGCCTTAGCAAGATCATTATGCATCGAGTTTTTCAGTAAAACTTCCTTCTCGACCTCATCTGTTTTTAACCTTAATTGATCTTTCAGTGACTGAAGTTCATTTTCCAGAGCGGTAATTTTATCGAGCATCTGAAAACTATTTTCCAAATCTAGATAAGTAAAGATATTGTTCCAAATCTTACAAGGTTTAATATTCAGTAAACAAAACAGGATGTTTGAATGGAAAAATGATGGAAACTGTTTTATTAAATTGGACATTGAAAAAAAAAAGACAATTACTGTTTGTTTTTCGTGATTTAATTCGCGCATCTCTTTCAACAGCTCACGATTTTCATCAGCTGCAGCTGAAAAAGAATTCAAGTGAAGAATCTGAATAATTTATCTTTTAAGGATATTTCATACCAAATTAAACAAACAAGACCATATACCATTTGTGTAAGCTAGGGTCTAAAAATGGAGCAAGTTTTTCGAAATTTTTATCAATAAAATTTCATAGTTGACATAATTTCGTCTCCTAATTTATGTTAATGCGGAATTCCGATCATGAAAGTTAGAAACCCAAACGTATAGAGCAGAACCAACCGCATTTTTTCGGTGAATTAATAAATTTATTACTCCATTCACAAATTCATTGGTCTTCGCATTAGATTTTTTTTAGAAAAACTGTCTATTGAATTTCAAATTAAGGATTTAGTAATAATTTCATACTAAATTTCAAAGTTCAATTATGAGGTTATAAGTAGTGATGAGACGATTTTGAAATATTTACTATGGCGATTCGCAATTTCATTAACTGAATCATGAAGCGAAGTTCCTAAACGGCTAACAGCACAAAGTTCAGCAACCAGTGCACTACGTTCATCGTCCTGCAGAAAATTCCAAATAAAACTTATGAAAACAGAAACATGTTAAGAATTTCGAGAAATTTTGAAATCTGCATTGAACCTTCTGTTTAATAAGTTGATGATATGCTTCAATTTGCGCATCGTATGCTTTAGTTATTTCAGTTTGCTTTTCTTCCAGGCGAGATAATTCTTTGTGCTGTCTCTTTAAAACAAACGAATTCATAAAAGTAACAGTTTAGGAACATAAAGATTAAAACGATGAGATTGAAAATCTCGAAGTACGGAAAAATATGACGAATAAAAAATAATTCACTTGAAATAAACCTCAATAATTTCCAACTGTTCTAACTTTTCCCGTACAGCTAAAGTATTGACATGTTCCAGTTCAGTATATTTTCGTTGTAATGCTTCTTTTTCCCTATTTACCACTCGTAACTGATCTTCGAAACGATTTAATCGTTCTTTTTGATTGTCCCTTACATGCATTAATTCTCTATAAATGAAGCATAACACTCGAAAAAAAGAAACCATTCAAAAAAAAACACTAAAATTATCTGATCCAGCAGAATAAAATCAGAGTTAACAAAATATCTAGCTATAATGAAAATAAAATTTAATAGAATTAACAAAATATGTTAAAGTAAAACAAAATGAAAACAATTGGCAAACCTCTTATCATTTTCAAGCTTCTCAATTTGTCCTGCAAATTGCTCGTTCCCGCAAACAGTACGCTTTGCGAGTGCCAATTCTTTTTCAAGATATGCAATCTTTTTATCCGCATTTTCTAAATAAGAGCCAAAAAATAAATGGAAAAATAGAAAAAAAAAAGTTGAAAATGACTTTTAAAAAAAGCTGAACAAATGAAATACAGAAACGGCTTATAACGAATGCACATTCATTAATGAAAATGTTTTGAAACATGTTTTTATGAATTATCTGCCATATAAATATATGGTGCAAAATAATCTCCGAACTCCGACATTTCACATATTAAATTTATGCATAATTTTCTGCTAAGAAATTAACTGTGAGAAAAAGTAAACCAAGCTCATGTTTCAGCTGAGATATTAAAGGGGCATCGGCGTTGGAAGCATTTCGACCATTCTGACTAAATTTAGATATATAATTGTTATGCTATTCAAAAATAAGGTAAATTTATAAAAAAAAAAGCTAGTTAACTCTTGCATTCAGAACTTAATTTACTAATTAGCATAAGACGAAAAATTTGAAAAAAAACCATAGTTTGTTACATTTGAAACTTCTAGTATTATGCTTCGGATTAAACGATTGTTAAGTAATACCGAATAATGACTAATCCAAAGAAAATATTAAGTCCCATAATAATATTTCCAAATAGAAAATACTTCAAGTATCATTACAATTATAACACTAATACAACAATTTCTTTTTTTAAATTATAAAATTTTCGTTTTTAAAAAATTACACATACCCTGCTTGGTTTTTTGCGTTTTGTTCAGCAATTCGCCTTTTACATAGTTCCGTTTCCAAAAATTCATACTGCTGAAGTAATTTTTGATAACTGCTCGATAGCTGAAATCAAAGAATTTTTTATTGCTCTATAAAATTGTGACAACTATATTGTAGACCAAATTTATTTCAAAAGAAACGGTGCAAATAAAATTTGAATAACAATCAGGAAACTAAAATTTTACATTATTATTTTCATTCTTTAGCGCACTTCTCATCGCCTTACTCCTCTCTTTCTCCATTTCTAGTGCAAGCGAAAGTTTCTTAAAAAAAGTGAAAATTGAATTATTTTGTTCGAAATACAAAAAATGTAATCTACGGCAAAACAAGCTTATAGAGACAAGATAATAATGTTGCTATCTCGATTAAAATGCTGAACCCGAAAAATAATTAAATTCCACACCACAAATATAAGCTGTTACTTCTGGAAAATATAAAGAATACATAGTTCATAATGAAGCTCTATTGGTTTACTAGACCGTTAATGAAAGATTAATTTAGATTCGCAAAAGTCACTTTCTAGCCATTGGACACAGTAAACTTTTCTGAGCTAAATTAACATTACTAAATGTAAAGTCCACTTGAATCTTCTCGGCAGATGTCATTTTTTGCTTCAACCAATTTGAATCATTTTCCTTATCGATATCCATAAAACTAGTCAAATCCATTTGTTTTCCATTCAACCTATAATGACAGTGTCAAATGCAAAATATAGAAACAATAAATGTCATTTCCGGAACTTAACACTTCTAAACAGACCTTATGCAGAGGGTCGAATAAAAAAATAGGAAAGCCTTCTCCCAAATAGTTCGGAAGAAAACAATATACAAATTTTCGCATATTCAAACAATGAAAAACAAAACAAAGAAATTAACATTTTGTTCCAAGCTTTTACTCGATTTCGGCAGCACTCACAGTATGAATTAACATCGGCTTTAAAGATTGCTGGAGTAGTTACCGGATGCTCGGTGCTGCAGAATGAATTATGGCTTAGTAATCCATTCTTATAAGGTTCTTTTCCTAATGCTATGACACAATTTAATATCGAATCTCTAAGAATTAATTTCCTTAGGAATCAACTGAATCTTCGTTCTGCTCGTTAGAGAAAGCATAGAAACAACAAAATCTGAATACAATATTTTTAAACGGGATAAACTTACTTTTGTGATTCATTATGTACATTGCAAATTTCTTTATTTTCTTTCTCTAAACGATTTATTCGATTCAGCAATTCGGTTCTTTCCTTAAAAAAATTAATCCGCAAATCCTTCATTAAAAATTTTAGACAAATATGTCCAAAATTAAATAAGAAACTTTTTTAACAACAAAGTCGCAGAAATTAATACAATACCAACCTTCAGCAACATTTCCAGTTTCGCTACTATATGTTGATTAGCCTATAAAAAATCTTTCAAGTTTCATGACATTGAAAAATTTTAAAGTGGAAATTCATAATTAAATTACTACACTTTAAATGGCATCAAACTTATAGGTATTACTACCCTTTTGAATAATGATTGCTCTTCTGGAAAATTTTCAGTATAATAAATGTTTCTTTTTTTACCACAACATATTTCTGCTCTGAAATACGCCGTAATAAAGTGCTAGACTTCATATCAAATAAATTTTCCACCCGACAATGGTAAGATACATTTACTGATCAGTTCTTCATGACAGCGCAAAACAACTCATAAACAGCAATTTCATCTCAAAATTCTCCAGTTTTTCAAAATTTTAGCTCAATTTTTTTTTATTATAACACTTACTACCGATTGTGTAGAAACTCCTTTCCATCGCATTTCGAGCTGAAACACTTATCTCTTTTTGCAAGTAATGAATTATCAAATGCATGAAATACAATGCCACTTCCTTGCTGTCATTACTATATCTTCTAAGTTACTCAACATGAAGAAATATAACCATTATCCTGTATAATTAAATGTTTTAAAACTTGGAACTAGAATAATAATTAAGTCAGCTGATAACAAGACAGAAGCAGATTTTCATTTTTAAGTTAACATAATTAGATTTTCAATAAGCTGACAAAAAAATTTGGGTTGAAAACATCGATAACTGCAAGAACAGAAAGAAAGCACAGAAAATGCTATGACCACAGCTGAATAATGCTACTAAGACAGTAAATCAAATGCACTAGGAGAAAATAAAACCTCTTTCTGAAGTCGAGATATTTGCTGCTCACGTTCCGAAATTGCATCATTATAATATTTGTCCGTGGCCAAAGCTTCTCGACCTTTTTGCAATAGCTGTAAAAAAGGAAAACAAAATAAAAAATAACACGCATAACGGCAACACAAAACATATCGCTCATAACGCAAATTTCATGCTCTTGCGACAAAATCAAAACGTTTTTGAATTAGAAAAAAGTGATTTCCAGTTTTTTAAAATTCAAATCAATTGTTTAATTCGACAAATTTAGGGTCAAACTTAAACTATCTTCTCACCATAGTTTGCAATTTATCAACACACTGCTGAAGATTTTTATTGGCGATTTTAACAGCTTCCAATTCATCATTATGATTCGGAGCACTGCCTGATGCAATGAAATCTGGTTCTGAAGCAGCGACAGATCCGTGTGACAGCTTGTTTAAAACGTTGTAACTTTTACCTTGATCTAGAATAAATAAATTTAAAAAGTTTATTTCTACATGATTTATCACATAAAATTGCAGAATCGAAAACACGCCGAAGGAAGAACTCGAAATGATGCTAAAATTAATCTAACTTCTTGCTAAGCATATGAAATCATGCTTTGTCGAGCAATTTTCTTTCCTTTTCGATTCCATTTAAGACAAGCTATCTTAAAAAAAAACTCTTCATTTATGAAGAAATTGGTTTAGAAGTAAGAAATGATCAATAACTGACTTCTCAACAAATATAGTCAGAATCATGAACAGAGAAAAAACTGGATAGTGCGGATAATGTTTTGAATATTACTTTCTGCTTATGTTGGTCTTCAGATCCTTTTTTTATATTTTGAAAGGAATAATTTTTCACCTTAACTGATGGACCAGTAGATTTACTACTAGTTGTAGAAAGATTTAGGGAAATTTCTGGCTGAATAGAAATTCGACTGATCAAGAAAATATCGAGAATGCATAAAAAGAAGTTTAATGTTTTTATCTTTGATTTTCTAAAGAACAGAAGATGTCACCTCGACAATCCCATGCTAAATTCTCAATAGATAACTTTTCTTAACAGATAACCGAAAATCCTCCTTATTAGAAAATTACTTTCATGATGTACAGAAAGATAAGTTGAATAATACCGAAAATGAAAATGAATAAATCGAAAATGGGTCATCAAAAAATTTCAATTCATATATAACAGTTGCAAAAAATTGCATAAAGTTAAAAATATTACCAAGATGTGAGCATGATGCACATTTCCTCATCATTTTCAGCTGTTTTCCCATACTTTCATTGTCACGCTGAACTTTTTGCAACTGTGCCTCAAGTTGCTTGCAGTGAAAAGCAAGCTGTCGCCGTCTTTCTTTTTCACCATGCAATGATCGTTCCGATACTACAAAATTCATAAATTTCAATAATGTCAAATGTACTTCACAAATTTATTTGAATTTTTTTCAAATAATGAACTTATAATCTCGAAATTACTTTCTTTAATATTTTGAAGTTTCGGTGGAATTCATCAAAGAGTCTTCAAATTTTCATCCAAATTATATTGTATCAGATAACTTGTTCACTTGCACATATTCTGTTTTTGGTAGCTAACTGATCTGCTAAATTCGTATCTGTGCTTCTCAAAACTTATGGATAGCAATCGTATAATGATTACAAAAATGCTTTCATAACATTGCTACCAATACAATTAATTGCAGTACTCTTTAATATCATCTGCTAATTATGCTTTTAATACTTATTTAACGATTAAATAAACGATTAAAAAATGTTACCACGAAGACGACTCTCATATTCTTGCTTCAGTTGATGAACGTATGTATTCATTTAGATTTTGCACAATTCTTAAACATTGTATAAATCACTGAAATTCACGTTTGTAACAAAATGAGGATAAGCCCGAAATTTGAAATAGCAAAGAATTTTAATATCGAAAAATAATGTTTTGAATATCCTCTTTTCTTATATCATCTGAAAAACTTGAAGCATCAAAGTTTGAGCTTTTCTCAAAAAAGCTTTTCTCATTGAAAAATTTTTCAATAACTATATTCATTCTCATATAATGTATAACTTCAAAAAAAGTACAATTTTGACTAATGAAGAGCTCTGCAACTCATCGAAGACAAACTTCCAATTCAATCACAAAAGAATAAATATTAATATGACAGTCCTGGAGAACCTGAATAAACTATCTATCAAAAAGAAATGGCGTAAAATGTGGAATGGAAATGAGTAATTTATGCAAAATATTCACATCAAATTAACCAACAATAAACAACAGCAATAACAACACAGACAACGATAATAATTATATTTACATAATGCAAGGATGGAGATGATAAAGAATGCAGTGCTATGAAATAACTATATTTCAGTGATCTGTTCGGTAATACTTTGTAAATATTTCAGTGCTCGCTCTTTAACCTGAAAAATAAAATAAAAGAAAACTAAATTATTACTCTTTATAGGTCTAATTTAACTTAACAGCATTAAATAAATAATTACAAAATTGGAGATCACCGAATAAATATTATTCACTTATAATAAAAGAAACTGCAAACAGCAGTTTTCCAGTTTTCACTTCATCCTATGATTTTAAAGATCCAACTTTTTTGTAAAGTTCAATAAAAACAAACTTTATTTTGCAGTTTCTCATCACCCTGCTTTTGCTCTAAATCAATCCATTTCTTGAAAAATAATCGAATTTTATGGGTGGATAATTTTAGCGCAGTTACTCGTTCAAATAATTGCCTGAAATAATCTTGCGAAAACCATAAGCACCGCAAGGGTTTAATCATTTTTCCGCTTATGTTGAAATTGAAATGAAATAACTGGCAAGAACCGCCATTTTCGAATATGAAAAACACTCACCTTGCATCTTCAATTTTTCCAGCTTTGATCAGCAAATCAATGTAAACTGTCCAGACGTCTGTTTTCTTCGGATATGAATTTAAAATATTTTCAAAAATTGTTTTACTTTGTTCCATATCACCGAATTTGAATTCAAGTTGAGCAAAGCGACTCAAAACTGTCACATCTAAAATTGTATTCGAAAAAAATCAAACCATCTGACATATATATCGTCTATGTCAATCACCCGTTTACTGCCAAGTTCCTAATCTAAATCTTACAACAAGAAATTAAACATTTTACATTCTAATATAATATGCAACCAATAATCCCTAATGCTGATATGCCTTAGAAGATATTAACATTTATAAATATTTCTTCACTACTGTAACACGAGTTTATTGGTTGCATATTATATTAGAATGGGCAATAAAAACAATTTAACGTTTCTGTTTCATAAACTGAAATTCTGCATATGATCACGGAAACCTACGATGTTTCTGGGGTAAACAATTGACTGCTTTCTTCATTAAATCTCTTGCTTTATTTGGGCGTTTTGTTTCCAGTAAGTGTTGTCCATAAATGAACCAAACATCCAAGTCACTATGGCGAAAGCGTTTCAACATTTCGTCCAGTAAATCATCTAATTCCTGCAATAATTTCTTCATGAAACCCCATTATATGCGCAATAGTTAAGCTAGTAAAAATATTCTATTTTTCAGCAAATCATATAAAATCTTTTGTCATTAACGTTCAACAAGAAACATTCTGGTTTTAAAATTTTTGTGTTTTCGACACAACGGCAGTTCTCCATGGATACTTCAATTTGTTGAACAATGCACAACAATCAGTAAAATGCTAATTTATCAAAATTCAAAACATACAATATACGCATCAAGTATACCTGCATTTTTCCCAGTTTTTGGTATATTTTCACCATTTGCTTATACATTTTCAAAGCATCAGTATTTCTGACAGCGTTATCAAAAACTGCTTTTAACGATTCACTGGTACCAAAATTTCCCTCTAAATTGAGATATGCTGTCCAAACATTGAAAATTTCATCTTCTTCTCTAAAATAAACAAATAACAATGCGTGTTCATGTTTTACATATTTACATTTCAACAAACAACTTTTCAATTATTTTTTGTATGAAATGATCCAGAAGAGACTTCAAATAGTTTTAAATCAGAATCCTCACCCTTTCATTTTTAACTTGATATTCTTCAAAACTCCCCATTCATATAAAGAACTAACCGAAAATTGATAACTGAAAGTGCTCGTTCAGCAACTGCCCTTGCTTTCTCCACATTATTTTGTTCCAAAAATAACGTAATATATCTAGAAAAGTATCAGTAGTAAAGATTAATTTATGCTAAGAAAAATTCTTTCTCCGTTAGAACATTAAGCAATTATTCCATTTCACTGCGTCATTAAGGCAGCATTTTCATCTGCAAACACTTTTCAAACAAACAACATATTAGTAAGCTTAAAAAACAAGCAATTTGAACAAACCGAATCCATAAAATCGACGAATTGGGTGTACCAGCAACTAAACGATCAAAATCATTCGTGTTATCTGGGATCCAATTAACATCCAGAATCTTTCGCTCACGATCCACTAATTTCTTCTCCTCTTCTATTTGAAGCTCCTCTTTAGCTATAACAAATAACATGGAATTAAAAAAACAACATTTTCAAATCTAAAAATTTTACATTTAAATTAAAAAAAACATAATCTTGAAACTTGAAAATTTCTGTACCTATCTAATGCCTATAATTCAAAAATCGTATTTCCTTTTACTAATCTGTGTCACTTATTAGAAAATAAACTGTAAACATCGCAATCCAAAAAAACAGAAAAAAATGCTCAAAATCAAAACTTAAACTTTCCCCTATAGTGCCAATTAAAGTTGGGTTTAATATGCAAACCACGATAAGAACGATTTAAATTTTAACTTTTTGGTTTGCTTCGCTCTTCAATATTATCAGCAGCAGATTCATTTTTCGCCATTGCAGTACCAATTGGAACATCCATTTTTTCAACAAGTTGTCCTACTTTTGCAAATTCAGCTGATGTAAATCCTTTTAAGGACCAATCCAAACCTGGTTCGGGCAACTGAAATTGAAGTAAGAAAGTGCTACAAATTGATTCAAGCTTCAAGCTTTAAGCCAAACTAACAAACTTTTTAGCCAAAACATGAAGAAATATGTAATACGTAATATACAAGAAACATGAATAACTGGAAGTTCCCTATGAAGGTTAATTCTTACCACTGCTTCAACAAGAGTAACTGGCGGCGGTTCATTCTCCTTCGGATGACCTACAATATAACCAGCAGCTTTCGATTTCTTTCGTGGTAAATCGACTGCGATATCAGATCCAGATCCGACACTTATAAGCCTCTTCCGTGGTTTCTAAATAATATTTATGTTCACAATATTTATATAAAAATATTACTAAGGAAGAAATTAAGAAATTCACAACAAAAATGGCAAACATATACGAGAAATAACAAAATAAAATACAAAACGAAAAATAAAAATGGGAAATCCATTCAAAATCTTAAAAAAAATCAGCACAAACTTCATCCGTGGAACTTTGTGCAATTAAATCAACAAATTCCACTTTCAAGCCACCATCCGGAAAGACATGACTAACACGAACTGTAATCAAATCATCGGGTTTTAACGATAATCTGAAAATCATACCGTAATACTTCGGTTCACGATATTTATAATTATTTCACTTCAGTAATCATTTCAACTTTAATAATGACCGCTTTAATTGTTCAGTAACTTTGTCCTTTTTTCAGTGCACTGAAACTGCTAACTATATTTATTATAGAAATGATCTTTGCATGACTTTCAATATTTTATTATTAATTCGGAATTACTTTTGGATTTCCATATATAATAAGTAAGCTCTTTTTTAAAACAGACTTGGATATGAAATTTATAAAAATTTAAACAAAAGGCATTTCAAATATGAAATTGGTGTACTTTTTGCATTTTGCAATGCAACCGATAATACCAGGACTGATTTCAACAAATACATGAGCATCGTCAGACACTGATGTAACGAATCCTTCAAGCTCCGAACCAATCTGTAATAAATCAATAACTACTCAACTATGCTGTAAGCAATAATAATTAAACTTTTAAAACCACTGAAAAGGTAACGGGAAATAAATACTTATACGAACAGAAGCAACAGCAAAATCCAATGTTTTAAAATATATTTATGAAAGAAAATAACTGAAAATCTACACCTGAGGGAATAAAGTTACATTTTACTCTTCGAAAAGCAAATAATGCAAACATACCAGCACACTGAAGTAACAAATTTTCTACCTCAATATCGTTTCCATTTTCATACAGCGTATTTTCTGATTTTTTTGAAAAATTATAGCGTGACTCCGTGACAGCAAACCATCTACCCTTATCGCTATCAAAACGCAAAAGTTGCACGTTATAAATCTGAATTTACAAATGTGCTGTAAAATAATCAGAAAAGCAAAGCATGCAAAATTGAAGTATCAGAAATTGGAGTAGAACTTCGCTTCACAAGTTTCATTATAAGTTGCAATCGTTCAACTAAGTCATCAATAAAAAAATTTGTATATATATATATACATACAAGAAATAACTACTAACCTGATTTAACTCGTAATTCTTTAGAGCTTCATGTGCATTCAGATAATCACTACTAATAGCAGTCAATGTAAGAACTGCTCGTTGATTATTAGTAAGTTCCAATATAACACTACTTGGTGAATGTGTAATACTAACAACCCTTCCTGTTACGTGGTCCCCATGCTCGAATGTCTGTAAATTGCAATTTTTTACAGAATTTTCTCAGAAGTGCTATGAATTCTAAATAGTTTCATTAATATTTCAAAGAATTTAAATTTATTATTACATTCACCAAGGAATCGTACAAAACTCGACCTCTGATACCTTGATTCCTGAAGAAAAATATTATAATTTATCTACAACGCCTTACTAAAAAATCCAGCAAATTAAAAATAACCTTTCGTGCTTCTTTTAAGGTCATTTCCAAACATTTCCGATGCCTCGACTTGCCACGTCTATTCTTATAAACATTCACACCAATCACTTGTGCTACTAACTTTTCACCAGGTTCGAAATCGATATCAACTAACGCTGACGAATCATTTGTCGGGTTGGTCACCTGAAATACATTTTAAACTGGTATATTTTAGCGAAAAAATAAGTACCACGACGCATTGTAATTTCCAATCTATTTTTGATATTTATGCTTTATATTTGAGAGCGTGAGCAATATGAACATACCAAATTTTCATCGTACAAATTTTGCTTCCTGATGACACCATTCCAAAGTGGACTAACTTCCACTCTGACTACTCCAATATGAGGTCCCTTGCACACAAAAACAGGAATTAATGACCCATGCACATAACTCTTTGGATATCCCAACAGTGACTGCTTTCTTTTTGTTTCATTTAATTTCCAAGTTTTCATTGTACATTCCGCTAAACGTGTAATCTGAAATATATTTCCTGCTGATATAAATTACAAGTACCAGCAATAAACAGATGTTACTGTATACGTGATTTTATAGCACTTTGCTTTACTTCAGCTCTATGTAATGAATTCAGTAAATTTCTGGTGCATGCAAATATATCTCCATTATTGCCTACTTTTGAAAACTATTTTCTAATCCAACTTGAACATTTCATTTATTCAGAAGGAATATAAAATTGAATTGGAATATTTACGACTGCTCAGATTCTTTTTCGAGCGATTTCTGGACTTGAAGTATGCGATATAAAACATGACTTGGTTTCTTGTTATTGGTATTATATCTATTATCAAACCAAATACTAATCAGCAAAAACAGAATCAAAAAAAAAAATGAACTTACGACAACCATTTTTTCGTCCTTCTGTATTCCTTGTCCTTTTGGTTTAGAAAGATTCAATTTAGCCATTTTTTGCCTCAGCTTTGTGAAACACATAATTTTAACGTTGACCTCTTTACCTTTCTTCTTTTTCAAAAAATTTTGAATTGGCTGAGAAGTTTGATCCAAGAAACTTCCATCAAATTCCGATGCATGTAAACGTCCTAAAATGCAAATTCATGATGCGCAAATAATATTATTTTATCGAGACTATATGCCACAAAAGTCCATAAATTTGTCAAAAATCTATAAATTGGACGGATAAGAGAGGAAAGCGAAGCTGAATAATATGGACGCCCGGAAATATTTCCGAACATACTTGCTAACATACTGCAGAACAGGCTATTTTGGTGACAGCAAAGAAATGAAGAAAATTCTTACCGATATTGCCATTGGGCAACTCTAGTTCAACAGCGTTGTATAAATCACCTTTAGACCACATTCCCACAACTTTTGCCGTATAAATTTCAAACTGCTTCAACTTTTTCATTGCTGCTTGCTTCATGGGTGTCTATAAAAAAATTCAATTGTAGCAAAAAAAGCTTATTTAAAAGAAATACTTTGGTGAGAAAAGTCAATCAAAAAAATGTGTTCTAGAAGTAATTTAATCAACAAATTTGCAATCATTCAAGAAATAATATCTAAAATTAAGTAGCATAAATCCACTTTTTTACATCTTGATAACTATTAGTTAAATAATAATACTTCAAACTTTCGATGACTTGATTCGTATTTCTTTACTATATCCACTGCAATTCCAATCATGACATTTCCAACAACAAGCTTGGGTATAACTGTGCAGTTATCGTTATTTCCATCTACAATAATTCTTATCAATGCTATACAACTTTTAGGCTTGTAATAAGCAATGGTAATGACTGCTTCTCCTTCCTCTATTTCAATCGAGACTGTTTAAATCTTCACTTAACGATTTTATCAGTTAACAAGTCGAATTCAAAATGAAATAGATAAACAAAATGATTACTTTTCTTATGTCACTACATATAGGACCCATCAATTATAATTCTAATTATAGTGCACCACTATACTCAGTACTGATGATCAGATTCTTTTTGATACTGCGGATATGATACCAATCAAATATCGTAAAAAAAGCAGATATTAAATTAATTTAGCACAGCTTTAAAAATTAATCAGGGCTTACCTGCAGAAATAATATTCACATTCGGATGTATTCTCATCGGGATGAAAACTACAAAAGCCGCCTTTTCAATTTCTACTGTTCCAACCGCATATTCTCTTCTGCGTAACCATATCTTCGCATCGAATTCCTTTTTACTGCACGATAGTAACTGTAGTTTCTTCTGCAAAAATTTATCGAAAATTCAGTATACTGAAAAACTGAATAGTAGTATCAGCTGCAACAAAAGTCAGATTTTGAATCGAAAATATTAGTAACTTTACAGCACACGGACCAAAACTACATCAGTTTCTCCCTTAAAAAGAAAAAATAAATAATGCTTTTAGGATAATTTAACCATTACTTAATCACCAAGTTAATAAAACTACGCCGAAAGATTGACATCACGAATATTCCTTGCATTAAATTATTTTATTGTATATTATACATTAAATTATGTATTTATTGGAGATAAAGAATTGTTTTCATGACTGTTTTTTCAGTTTACAACTATAACTTCTGCTTTATACCTCATTCAAATGCTGAACACCATCATCCAGAATGAACAAAACCAATTCGAAAGTTGGCAATTTTATATCCAAAACCAGTGCTTTCGCACAAATTCCTTTCTAAAATTTCAAAAAAAGAACTGGTAAAACTTCCCAAAGAATGCTTTCATTAAAATCCAAGATTAAAATCCAACTTTGCCGCATAAAAATTATAAATGAAAATGGCAATAATCGCATAAACTTATCTCTTTGGAAAAAGAAATTTTTCCAACATAGGTAAAATAACTTCTTGAATATTGCATAATTAAAAACCACTTAAACATATTATTCTATATTTTGAAAGAAAACCTGCAGAATGTTAGTGCTATTTATTGCATGCGCTTTCAAATTTGAGTTATCAGCATACTGTACAACAATAGAGCGTTTTGAGACCTCTGTGATCTTTACATTGATACATTCTCCGATTTTTGGTACTTGCAAATTGTTTGGATGATTTGTTATAAACCAATTCAGTTCCTCCAAAACATTAAGCATTATAGATGGTGCGAAATAATCAAATTTGGTACCAGGCGGTACACAGAGATGAGCCTGAAAAACACTTGACGTTAGAGATTCTCTTGTTAAAATGAATTCAAAGTAAAGCACACAAAAGATCATAATGAGATCCACAGATGTGAACATTGAATTATAACAACAAAAGTGACAACATTACAGTGTACTCACATCCAAGATTAAAGCAAATCGCTTCCTTTCCAAATCAACTGATGATACTCGTGCCACAACTGTCTGTCCTATTTGAAGTTCTTCTGAAAAATCAACATCTATTTGCTGATTTTTGTAAGAATTCCAAAAATATGTCAGATTTAAACAATCCGAATTCAGAGGATTTTAAAATTTTGATTTGATGAGTAACTTACGCACTGGCACTGATAGTGCCATGGGACGTATAAACCGTGCTGGGGCTGTAAGAGCCGAGCCACCGACCAATTCCACAAAATATCCCATTTCCTCATGCTTCTGAATGATGTTACCACAAACAAGCTGTCCTTTCTTAAGATTTTGAATACCAACGATGCGTGGATGTTTTTCTAACCAATCGATTATGAAGCGTTTACTCGTCACCTAAGATATATGGACGTTTTAACATTATTAATAATAAGACCTGATTCAGAAAACTAAAATATTTGTGGCCTAATCGTAATCATATAACTTCGTAAATCATACAAAAATTTCTTTCATTTCCTGAATCGAGTAGTCCTGAAAATTAAATAAATTTTCGTATGAAAACCAAACCAAACCTTAAGATTTCCGGCAACATCACCCAGTACCGCAACTTTTGGTAAGACACTTCCAATTGCAATGCTTTCGGTTAGTGAAGAGAACGGTAAATCAAGGTAATCACTCACCAGCTCTTTCGGAACGAATGCTTTGACTTTTCCACCCTGAATCGAGGATTGATTCACATAAAAGACTTCATTGAAATCGATAGGGAGATATTTTATAGCTTTCTCTTATATTGATGAGTGAAAAATACACTGATACCGGATTGTTTGAAGCATTAACAATGCATTCAGACCAAATAATAAAACTTCAGCAACAGAAGATGAATGAAAAATCATTGTTAATAAATAATTAAAATGGATCCAAACCAATTTCTTCCCTAGTCGAACATTAATATCCAGAACCTCGTTCTTATCACCATTCGATGAAACGTTCACAACAATTGCCGAAAAGGAGACGGGAATCTCTTTATCGATTAGAAACGGCTAAAGTTTAAACATACATAAACAAATTCCTTCACGAAAATCCACCACTATAAACTTATTCGCATATATTCCTTCCCCATCTGATAACGAATTTACTGCTAAATTCGATTTGAAACTCAAGCTACAGAAAGAAGGAAATCGAAATCTTTCACCACGCATGTTAACTTTTTTCAACCGTAATAATGATCATTTATTTGTAGCGTTGTCTCGTGAAACTCTATTTATTACAAAAACCAAAATTAAAATCAAACCTGAGCCTTTACTATTCCAATTCCACTTTTAGTAGTAGTATCCGCTACCACAACCAACATACGTTCGCGTTCCGGATCAACGCTAACTACACGAACGCGGATTGTGAGACCGATTCTTTAAAAGGGAGAAATCAAATAAATTGAAAACTTCGAACCTAATTACGAAATTCATTAAAATGATTGAATTTCGATGATTTCGGAATTTCATGCAGAAAGTGATACACCAAACTCAAAAAAAAAAAAAATTGGCAAACATACTTTACATTAGTTCCTAATCGTTCTGTCTCTTTTGGAAACATGAATCCGCGAGTTCCACCGTAAAAACCTATAATAAGTCCACCACCTGGATGCTGAGAGATGACGTAACCAGTAGTTATCGCATTAGTTGCAACCTCAGCGTAGCTCTTAATGATTGTGTCTCTGCTTGTTTTAAGGGATTTCTTATTTGTCAAAATGAGTCGTTCTTTCAACTTATTCACAGACAAAACACGACACGTTAGTTCATCCCCTGAAGATACAAGAAATAATTGTACAACAATGTACAGCAAACATTTGAAAGAATAACATTTTAGCAAATGTTCTAAAAACTTGAACAAAACGTTTCATCTAATTTTTCACAAATGCTGTAACTACCAAATATTGCGAAACAAGATTTACATAATATCGCGCTCAGTATTACTTTTCTCATCATTGTACTAGATTAAAAAACTTTCCAGTTCTCAATA
This sequence comes from Mansonella perstans, assembly GCA_037074765.1. Classification (NCBI taxonomy): domain Eukaryota; kingdom Metazoa; phylum Nematoda; class Chromadorea; order Rhabditida; family Onchocercidae; genus Mansonella; species Mansonella perstans. Next base: position 212,554 of record JBAMDO010000081.1, read on the forward strand.
ATCAAAGGTCAAAAAAACCTGATTTAATGAGAAAACCAATGAAGTTTGAAAAAAATTACCGACAACGAAATGTTTGTCAACTCGTGTGATTAACTTGTCAGAAAGATGGATTTTGGGTATAAATCCCGGAATCGAATTATATACTTTGACGAGCAATCCCTTAGGTAGAACAGATATCACCGTTGCAATGACTTCTACGCCAGGAACGGCATCCTGTAATGAGAGGGTGAAACAAAAATTAATGTGATGTGTTCATTTAACGATAGCTTTTCAAAAGAGGATAGTTTGAAAGATGGATTTTCATCGTTAAGCTGCGAAATTTTTTTGAACTTTTTTTTGGCTAACCCATAAAATGAAAACAGCATGTAATTAATAAAACAGAATGCTATGGATGCCAAAATACCCCATAATTAAAATATGAATGCCAAAATATCCCATAATTAAAATATGAATGCCAAAATACCCCATAATTTAAATAATAATGATGCAAAAAAAAACTACAAATTGCCCATTTGAAAAACATGCTTTACCTTCACGGAGACCATTTTTTGTGCTAAGATATCCTTTCTCGTCGCAACTATTAATAATCGTTCAACCATTTTAAATGATAAAACACGTGTATGGTGTACTGCTCCCTTCTTGTATTCGACACGGTCTGAAACATTATTTAGAAAGTTTGAATATTCAAACTTGGCACTAATGAATAAATTAACATCGCAAGTCGAGCTGAAGAATATTTATAGTGCTACGTCAAACAGTACTAACACAAATAAAAGCAAAACTGAATTTATACAAATAAAAAAACCCGGCCGAATAAAGCGATTCTGTAATCTGCCGCTATATATTAAGCTATTTATTAATCTACCGCTACATTATTATCATCATTACTTCAAAATTAGAATTTGGAACCACTCCTTTATTAAAATCTTGGAATGTTCATTAGATGATAATATTTATGTCCTAACAAATTTAATAGGTACATTTTTAATTAAAGCACTTAAACATGATCCAAAAATTATGAAAAGTCTGATAGAAAATAAAATATGTATACTGACCATCTAGATCACTTTTCCTTGCAAATGCTGCAACCAGTGAATCCCTTTCATCTTCATGCAGTGACAAATCGAAATTGACATTCCCATTTCTATCCACGCTGCTTACTTTGCATTCAATAATATCACCAATATGGACATTCTGGAAATCAAAAATTGGGAAAAAAAAAGAATTTGTAAGAATTGTAAGAAGCACTACCTATCTCGCGAAACAAATAAACTAACTAAATATTCTTCTAGTCTATCGAAACTAAAATAAAATGAAGGAAAAATTTGATTCATTGAAAGATCGAGCATATTTAATTCACAAAGCATGAGCAGCCGTAGTAAGAAAAAAAAAAACACCGACAATGATTGCTTACAACAGTGAAAAATCAAGTAAAGTTGAAACGGGATTATTCGACTAATGGTTATACATAGTTCCATAAAAAAAATGCTCTCCTTCCCTCCACTCAATATTATGGACAAAAATCAGTTATAAGTGAGAAAAGAAAGGAACACACCTCAAAATTAGTTCGTTTTGCCAACTTACTAACAGCAATAATATCTGGATGTCCATTCAGCGACAACAAATTACTATTTTGTTGACAAAACATCACAGTAGCTTTAAAGGATTTCAAACACTTGAATGGATCGTTACGATATCGGGGTGGTAAATGTTGTCTGCTCATATATCCTTTAATGCCTGAAATACTTATGAGTGAAATTATCAAAAGAAAAGAATCTCTTGTTTTAATAATAGAATTCCTTTTACTGTTACAAGGCTAATAAAACATTCCTATTAAAACTAAATTATGTCCTTCAAATACAGCTCAAATCAGCTTTCGATGGTGTACAACTGACGGCTTACGCTAACTTGTGGTTTTTACAAATCACTTATTTTTCTAGATTTTTTTTACAACTGGACATTGAAATATTGTACAGAGAAATCAATTCCGATATCTGATAGAATTAAGTTTTAAAAAGTCATATAAGGATATATAATTTACCATTCCCAATGTTGACGTAAACACCTCTGACAGTTGGCTGCAAGGGATTTACTAGAAGTAAAGTTCCTGGCATTAGATCGTTAAGTCTAAGCTTCTTGACAGCAATATCATCCAAGCAATCCATTTCAGGAACCGCAGAGAGGCTGATGACTCGTGTTTTCTACAAAAAAGACTAAGTTGATTTAAATAAGTTTGAGGGTTCTTTTAAAATAAAAGAGTTGTTGCCTAAATTAATGTCCAGTGACTTTATTAATAAATTAATGTCCCAGTGATCTTATTAACAAGAAAAAAATAGTTCATATTTTCACTACATCACTATTTAAAAATTAAAAACTAGATCTTACTTTATTTGATGAACTCTCATTCTGTATTCGCAATAAGAGCGGTTGCCCTTCTACCAAGTTCTCCTTTTGAAAAGTAGCTGGTAAATGTTTTTCTGCTAGAAATCCTTTTACTTCAACAGATTGCAATCCAAGATTAATAATAACACCTGTAATAGTTACTTTTCATTAAAGTTGCCAGAAAAAAGAAAAACGAAAAACTAAACATCTACTGAGAAATAATGAGGTTTCTGAAATAATACCTTTATCTTCTATACTTTCCACAGTACCATTAAGCACAAGACCATTGATTAGAGCACCGGGATTAAGATGAAAATTTACAGTCAGTGGATCACAGCTTACAATAGGATATGACACTTTTTTTCCTTTCTTTTGAATCTCTAGAAAATAAACACTTAAAAATCATTTACATTTCCATTTTTTTGTTCATTTCAATTCATTTTCATGAACAATTGCAACATTTCTTGTCTTTGAGTCGAATATTTAACTAATAACAAGATAAGTCATGAATTCGAATGATCTTAAATCTTAAAATCGACGCCATTAAATCTACAAGAAGCATAATAATCCAATGTAAGTTATAAACCAATACGAAAGCACCTTCAGCCTACTATTTGACAATCTATAAAGGAATCATATTGTCTAACTTAGAAAGCCAGTAAAGGATACCATCTCATTTTGTATTACATTGCGACTATCTGCTTATATAAAATTTTTTAAGAACTAAAATAAAAAAAGAAAAATTGGAAAATATGAAAATACCATGAATCTCTCTGCTTCTGATGACTTTGAATGCTAGCATTTGACCAACTTTGAAGACATCTTCTAATGTAAGAGATGAACTTTTAAGTGTTTCTAGCATCAAGTTTCCAAAATTTTGAATAGGTGCTTTAACGATTACACCATCCGAGCATTCCAACAGTATTTCCGCCTCTTTAATCTAAATAAAATCATTTAAAGAAGAATTCAACGAAAAGTTTTCTAATCTCTCTCTTCTTGAAAATATATAAATTTTTCCGCCAATCACGTGAAATAAGAAAATAGCAAATTCAAAATCTTACTTTCATAACAACACCCAATCCAAGCATTCCTTCAGTGAGAACATTTGGAGTTATACGCTGATTCCATACACCATCATATTCAGACTTTAGCTGATTTTTAATCGACTCTTGCTAAAATATTGACAAACTTCAATGATTATCATTAATCTATTCCTGTGAGTAATTCTTTACAATTTATTTTTCTAAAACAAATCAAGTAATCTTAGCAATATTTTATTATTAGTTGCGTAATACTATAAAGGTTATCATAATTATTATGGCTATATTATTGGAATCATTTATTATCAATAATCATTTTACTCACTATTATCATAGCAATTATCTTCTACTCTTTATCCTAAATAAATACTGTTACCATCATTACCGCTACTATTATAGATATCACTATTACTGTAGTACAATTATTACTGTACAACTGTTACTGTAGTACAATTATTACTGTACAACTGTTACTGTAGTACAACTATTACTGTGGTAAAATTATTAACATAGTTTAGCCATTGAAGACTTTTATTATTTATTACTGGCATCATTAGGATTATTAACATTGCTGATACGTTTACGAAGTAAAAATACAATATGAATTAAACTTGCGTAAAATCAATTTAGCTTTACCTTTACGTCTGTTGTTTCATTATTATCTGAGTATATTCGACGTTTTCTACTTATAGACAAATCTTCACGTGGAAAATCAATTTCCATACTTACTATTTCCCTGAAATATACGATTTTTACAACAATTCATTTTGTTTCCTGATTTTACTGTACGTAAAAATAACCTTACGTAGTTAACCTAATCCCTCGTAGAAAAAAGCAACGCGTCCGTATTTAACAATGTGACATATTGAACCATTAAATCATGATTATTTGCCATCATTGGGGCGTTAGAGCGGTGACCTCTTGCCAAGTTGTATGTGTTCGTTTATACGTTTACACAAGTTATTCTTGAATGGAAATCAAAACTTATGATTACCGTACTAGATTTAGGCTTCCTAAATTAAGATTCATTCAGTACATAGCCTAATATTGAACTTATATGGATACAGTACTAAACAATGACTGAATCTTTTGAAGGATTCAAGAATTGATTATAAAATACGAATAAGATGAGTACAAGAGACGCTCATTCTATGCAACAAGCACGAAGTACTGTGGAACAGCTACGTCGTGAACGTAACTTACGTCGTACAACAGTCTCTCAGACCGCCAATGATTTAATTCGGTAAAAGTTACACTTTCTCAAAACTTTTCATATTGCTTAATTTATTATACGTTTAGAATTTATATGCTTTACACAGAAATTATTATAATGTGTGATCACTATAAGGAATATTGTATTTACGGCTGATATTTGAGAAAGAATGATCGAAAATTTACGTGTAAAATAGGGACCTGAAAAAATGAGGAATATTTATATTTTCATGTTCACAATATTTGTTCTGCAAATTCTCAGACTATTTTTCTTTTGAAATAAAGGATATCAATGATTTTAATTTTTATTTTCATATTTACAATCAGTTTAAAAGCTTGTTACATAAATTTTCAAGCACATGTTAACTTGAATCGAATGAATTTATTTCGTTCCAGAATTGTTTAATTGAATTTGTTGTGCTCGCTTTTTGGATGAATGTGCAGAAATGAAAGTATAAAGTTCTTTTGTTTGGGAAAATTTTATAGTGAATGGATGAAACAATGTTATTGTACAGTCCCTTTATTAATTCGTTGAAGTTTCAGGTATACGCAAGATTGTCATAGAGATGATATATTATTGATGGGTTTTTCAAATGATAAGATGAATCCATTCCGATCTAAAAGCTCCTTCCAGTGTTTGTTACTTTAATTCATATCATCGAATACCGCGAAATACCTACACAATATCACAAATTATTAACATTGTTTGTTCTCTTCCGCAACCAACAAAATTATTTCTCTTCCTGTTGATTGTAATGACAAATAGTTGATCTTCCAGACATTAAATATTTGTAAAAATTATCGCCAAATAAATACGGATTTCTGAGATTTCAAAATAAAACTAAGTTTTACACTTGCAACCCTTTCTAGAGTGTATGTACTTGCAAGTAAGGATGTGGATATTATCTTCGTGGGGCTATTATGTATGTATGAAACCGGTTTTCCACTCTGTCTTCCTATCTTCTATTCGATTCTGTTCGTTTTGATGTTTTTGATTTCATGCTTAATTACTTTTAAAAGTGATTTCCTTTTTCACTGCTATGTTTTTCGCTTTATAAATATCCTTCTTTTCGTTCCACATTTTACTGTAAAAGTTTATGCAAAAATAGAATTTTCAATAACTCTCTAGCGGTAGTGAAGCGCATCTGCTGAACAGACTTATTATCAATCCAGCAAGAAAATTCTCGAAGTCTTTGTAATATCATTATTACATGTATTTTAGCGAATAGATGGGCTTATATCACCATTAATTTTAGATGTGTTATCATTTAATTAACTAATTTAGATCTCGAAATCTACCTTTAGCAGATTCCATGATCCATTGCTGAGCAGTGAAATCCTAAACATTCTCAGAATCGTACATTCTATCCCTTGTTTAAAAATCCCTTAGCTTTACTTTGTCTCTTCATTATTTAATATTACTATTAAACACGAAAAGTATTTCAAACATCAATGATAGTCGCTGAAACGATTTTACTTATTTCCACAGTGGGATTTTAAGCATGAAATTTAATATAAAAATGTTTAACAGGAACTATCAGCCATTAATTCATCGTGCTCTTTTTTTTTTAGTCTTCCTTTTTTTAATTTCATCAGCAATGCGAAGTCTGACATGAAATCATCCGTATCTTCCTTGGTTTCGCTATGTCGTCGCTTCTTCGCAGAATTTTTAGATGCTTGCTTGGTATCAAACTTTTTTTTCCGAGTCCTGTCAGCCTATAAGAAATTTTTGAATCTAACTTTGATGGAGAGATGTGGAAGCACGTTTATCCATCCATCAAACTATGGAAGAAAAACAGAAAGATACAGATATGCTGGCAGAAATGGCTAGTATAACTATAAGGTAACATTAATTCATAAATCCTTAGTTTTTTGCAAGCATATCTGTGTTATCAAAAGTGTTATAATTCTCAGTTAGAGTGAAGACATTCGGATAAAAGCTTGGAAGAGCTCCCACTTTAATTATATTAAAAGGATAGTATCGAAATTGTATGAAGTAGTGAAATTGGAAATAGAAAGAAATGAAAAAGATTTAGTATGAAAATTTACCTTTGATACTTTTTTAAATGATTCACCATTGGCTTTTACATGCAGTAACTTTTCCTGCCTTCGTTTCTCCTTTTCAGTATTTTTATAAGGTATTTCTGAAGTATTTAAGTCGGAGCGTTTAAAGTCACTTAAATCAATATGATGAAATTCTTTCATGCGCGGAAGACGTAGCAATCCATAAGCATGACCATAACCAACAACATCCAAATCTGCAATTTAAGGGCTCGAAAAATATTCCTCATTTATTAAAATCTAAATTTCAATTTTCTGAATTTTTTGTCAATTTGACTAATTGATGTGATAAATGAAACAAAAAAAAGCTTCATTACCTTTAAATGAACACACTATGTTGCAATCATGGCGCACGTATGATTCGACAAATGACATAAATGCTCGAGTACCATACTCCAGGATTTCTCTGAACAAGTTATATAAACTGTGTAATGAAGCTTTAAAAGTTATGAAAGTAACCTTAGGGCAATATATTTACATTTTGTACGCTAGTTTCCAAACTAATTGCCCGTGCCGAATCATCAATATATTCCCTAACAATTTTTATCAGAAGTAAGGTGATTGACATAGCATTGATATGGGATATTGATGTGCAAAGGCTTTTTTTTCAAAGGGGGGCGGCTTTGATTATAATTTTTCATAATTTTTCTCAGGCCTTTCGCTCATTTTCCAAACTGCCAAAAGCCTTTCAAACATAATTCATAAAGTTTAGACAAATATTTGAAACGATCAGAAACAAAAAAAGATGGATATACCGCTCTTTTGCAGCCATCGCAACAATCTGCTGTCTTATTTGTTCAGCTCCATTATCATCTTCCTTCAGATTTGCTTCCATTTCAGTCAGTGAAACTTTCTCATATTTTTCAATAAATTCAATGTAAGCTATCTCTTCTGGTGTGAGGAACAGTACATTATTCCCCACCTTACCACACCTTGCACTTCGACCAGCGCGATGGACAAACCAGCTGAAAATTTTTGAAGTCTGCAATCTAAATCTGCAATTAATTAACTAGTAAGTTAAGCTAACTTTATAAACATAATGTAGAAGAATATTTAGGGCCTTCCCACAACTAACACATGAAATATGCCATCCTGAAATTTAAAAATGAAATAATAAAAAAGAAAACGATACAGTTTTTTGCTGTATTCTGTGCTCCCTTTGTATATATTGCTAATGTATATATTAGATTTTCCTAGTATAAATTACTAATCATTTTCATGTATTTCTTTCGACGTAAGCATCAATAAATTCTTCAATTATAACATAGTTCTTCAAAATGTACTTCTTTTGACCAAAAATTTTAGACGGCAATTCAAAATTGCGACGTCAGAATTTTTAATTTCAATTTATGCCTTCCTTGCTATAATATATTGTATACTAATACTCAACCATTTAATTTCACATTACGTAAAGTAGCACAAAAACTATTATGAAAGCAATGATGAATATTTTCAAAAAATCACTGTAAGTGCTTCAAGCGATCATCAATTCTATTTTCGCATTGTATGAGAAATGAACTTAATCAAATAAAAAACACGATGAAAGAAAAACCTCGTTTGCTTTGGTACGTCAAACTGCACGACCCAGTCGATATTATTAACATCAATACCTCGAGAAAGCACATCTGTACATAACATCACTGATTTACCAATTCTTCGGAAATTTTGTAACTGTAATTAAAATTAAATTAGTTAAGATTTAGGCAGATGAATTTAAGATCCTGAAAATTCCAAATTTTGGATATATCATCTACAAAATAATATTTCACCTTCTGTGAACTAATCACTTTATAAGACATGAACCATACACGCTATAATTTAATCTAAGAAATTTGCACGAAACAAAATATTAAGATCCAAAAAACTATGCCTGATGCTCGGCTTTCTTTTTTTTCTTTCCATGCAAAGCAAATATTTGTCGTTTTTGAATAAGACTCGTCAGTACTATTTGCATGTATTCAACACATTGACAAGTTGAGAAAAAGATTAATATTTTTGATTTTGGATGATTTCGGATAAATTCTATCAGGAGATATAACTTCTGGTCAGCTTTCACAACCTAAACATGGAAGTTGAATTTAAACACAAAACAAATCTGAAGTTCATTCAGAAGTTTCGTTCAAAAAAAAAGTAATTTTGAGAAAAAAGAAACAATCGAAGGATTGAAAAATTGCAGAAGAAGTAATGAAAAGTCCATTATAATATGATAAAAAACAAGTTTGAGAATGCGCAAATCTTTGTTAATATACTTCAGGCTATTTAAAAGTATCGCTTCACAGTAATGAAAAAATCTCAGTATAAATACATCCGTAGTAACAGGCATGAAAAGATGAAATTTCATCTTTTGTATTTTATAGTGAGCAATTCATTTATAAGCAACAGTTTTTTAATTTCAGACACAATTTGAAGCTGAATTATAAAAAAAAAAAAAAAAACACACCATATAAAAATTATTCAGTGTATTTGGAGATATTGTCTCCACCGAATTAATAGAATCAAGTACTGCGCCACAATTTGCAATTGTAATTTGTGTAGGATTTCTATAAAAATTCAAGATTCTGATTTCATCTCATCAAACTATAGAATGTAATAGGAATTTAAACTGCTACCCACTAATCAATGATTTGGAAAGCATTATTAAAATAATGACCTTAATCCAAACTTCACAATTTCTTCCATCTCTTTGGCTTGCGTTGCAGAAAATAAACCAGTCCGTCTCTGTTTGGGTAACGATTCCAGAATCTCAGTTAAGCTAAAATATACATATAATTAGTAAATGCGATTATACGGCTGTTTCCTTTACGTTACAACTGAAAATACATTACGAGTTTTAGCATTAAGACAACCGGGTTTTTTGCTTACCTAGCTTTGAAACTTGAATCTACATATCGATCCGCTTCATCAATAACCAGTATTTCAAGAGCTTTTAAAGCTTTTTTGAAATCTGGATTAGATGATATTAATGACTGCAATTTTCCAGGAGTAGCTACTATTACTGCAGCGCTAAAAATCAAAATTTTTATGAAGAATAAATAAATAATGTATAAACCATTTAGATATTTGAAAGCATGTCGCAAATACCAATAATGCCATCACCAGCAACTCTAATTTAGTTCTACTGCAAATTTTAGTAATGAAATTTAGGTTACAGTTTCGGGCTTTAATGATACAAGATTAATAGCTAAATGATATTTACAAATGACAGTGCAAACGATATTTACATAGTTTGAAGGAAGATGAAAACGAAAAAAAACCTTAAACACTGGATTGCTTTTGAGTCGCACTTTTTTTTTTTCCCACCAATCAGCACACGCATGCTGAGGGAAAGCGCATCCGCAAATAAGTTACAAACTTCACCAACTTGTTTTGCTAATTCACGACTTGGAACAATTATCACGCCACCTATTTCATCCTCCGCCCAAATCTGCAATCCAAATATCACATGTAAAACGTGATTTAATATGAAAAATAATTATCAATAACTTTATGACTTTAGAATGGTATTATAGATATTTGTGATTCTTCAAAAATTTCTCTGTATCAGCAAATTTATCAGTGATGTCTCATGTTTTCTAACATCAGACGAAACATCAGCAATATTTCACCCTCGTGCTATCAAGATACTGAACATCACACACCTTTTTTCTTTTCCATAAAATAGTGAACACTGGTAAAACATATGCGAGAGTTTTCCCAGAACCAGTTGGTGCTTGTACAATAACATCTTGGAACTTTAACAAACGCTCTATCGCAAGTTGCTGAAACATATAAAAAACTTCACTTATTTGAAAAATTCAAACTTACCTTGGATATTAGATATCTTAGAAATGCCATTGCTTATCTTTTACCTGATATAACTTTCATAATCTTTTCAACCTTTTATCAAAACTGCAATTGATAAAAACCCTGCAGTACTACGATTTAAATATCACTTATACATACATACTGCCTTTGGTTGACATCCAGAAAAAAGATTGAATGGTTAGCTTTCTTTAGAATATTCAAGCACAGCCAATCTTGATTTACACCAATTTCAATTTTCCTAATTTACCAATTTCTACAGATTTACAGTATCAAGACAAAAAAATATAAAGGATAGGTTTTCACATATGTGTTCATATTTCTCATAGTTTTTATTTTTCTAAACCATCATTCCACAACAAAACGTCTATAAACTCTTTACTGGATCAAAAAATTGCTTTTAGATCAAATGAGACTAGCACTTTATGCAAAAATACTGACATAAAACAACAATCTGCTTTCACCAATCCAGCTGAAGTTCTGAAAATTTTGGAAATGCAAGGACATATGTTCTGACACGTCTTACTTTATCCAATCTCGTATCAATTTTTTGAAAAATACAAAGATCAAAATGCTTTCTTTATTTCAGCAAGCACTTTGCTGAAATAAAAACTGCTTGCAACAACTTCACTACCTCAGAAAAGAAAACATTCATACGTCGAAGGATGATTCAAATTGTTATAAACGATTCTAAAAAAAAATCACCATTCAAACCCACCCATTCAAAGGATTTTTGACGAGAACACGCAGATTCGAAGCAAAGAAATGTAGAACAGAGTTGACCCATCAAACAAAATGGGATAAAAAAAAAATTATTATGATTAAACAACACAGTTGGTCAGCATCATATATAAATCACACATCATATATTCTCTTGATCTAAAAAGGAATTAGTTTAACAGTATTGCAATTTCAATATTTGAAATATGTACTTCTGACATCTCAAACAATTGCTATTTGACTCTGTCAGTTGAACAGAGTTCTATCTTGAATGATGAATGATGTAAACTCTGATCTTAGTGCTGATTAAATCGAAGACAACATGCTTCTTTTATTTCAATTATGAAGAGATCCCCGATTTTGGAATCGAAAGGAAATCAATAGTTATTTCGATTCCATGGAAAACGAAAAGGATTCGCTGGCCGTGCATCACGCCATTCACGGTTTATATTTAGTGGATATTCGCGAATTCGTATACCAACCACTTTAGCCAGAAAGAAAGCAATAAAGAAGGACGATATGACAACGATGAATGCAAACACATAGAATGTCTCCTAAACGATGATCAGTTAAATTTAATATGTTATTTCGCAAAAAGATGCAATCAAATTGCTCTAACGACACTGAATCATGTATATATTATGGATTTTAATCATGAAAAGCGGCATCTCTTATAAAAACTGACATATTTAAATATAAAACTAAATTCCAAAAACTATCAGAAACTATCCTATTCAATATTAAAAGCTAAATAATGCAATAAAGCATGGTACAACCGATTTAAAAATAAATTTTGGAAACTTGTACAATTTGCTGTTTATAATACTCTAGGAAATTCAATTTGAAAGTCTTTCAACACAATATTACACAACACACGCATACTTAACACAACACAAGCTCACCTCATCAAATAGTTCATTGAAGGTTGGTATCATTTGATTGGCCGTATGAATTAATTCCAAAACCCATGACTTTTTGCCTTTACGTCCGCCCGATAAATAATAATCACCCCATCGATAATCACGATGTTCGCGCATCCTTCGGCACTCAAGTACTCATCAATCACTGAAGGACATATCTATTCTCACTTAGCTCAGAAGATCAGAAATCAGATTTGAAGCTTATTTCAAACAAGAGCTTACATGAAAATCTTACTAAATATCGAAAACTGAAATAAAAAAATAAACTTCTTTTTGTTGTTTCGAAAACTGAGTACCTAAACCGATTAGAAACAAACAGTTTTGAAGGAAAAGTTGTCAAAAACAAAACGGATTCATGAATGCAAAAAACTGTAGTAAGGTCCAAATGTGCACAGTAAATCCCATACATAAAGAAAATATGTCAAGAAGTGCGCAAACCTTAATTCAAGATAAGTGTCATGTTTGCACGACAAATCCTTACAGAATTCAAATTTTCTACGGACTTTAATTTCGAAAAAAACTAATAAATTCCAATAATATTCTGCTGATCATGCTAAAATAATATGAAGTTTTAATAAAACATTTAGATGATTCAATAAACATTTAAATGATTAATAGTGAAGCATATCAGTTGACTTGATCGTAATCAAACAAAACATTAAGCAAAAATTCTAACAGGTTAGGATTACCGGTTTATTAAATCGTCTTACTCAATCTGTCAAATAATTTATCGATGACTGATATTTTTTATTCTTAACGGAGCGACCTCTATCAGTTTGTGTTTCTTAGAATGTATCTCCGCTAAAATTTTAAGCAAATTTCCGAACATCGTTATCCCAATCCAATCTGTACCTACTGTTTCCTTTTATAACATATAATAAAATATGTTGAAAGTAGTTTGAAATATTGATGTCAGAAATAAAGAAGTAAATAATCCTCAAGGAATAACTTTATAACTGAATTTGATAACTGGATCGTAAAACTTGCGAATTTCATTTCAAGATTACCAAATATCCATTTAATCGTATTATTGTTACAGATTACAGAAACTTACCAAATGAAATATTTAACTCGAAATCCAAAAGTTGCAATTAATACCTGAACTGGTGTGAATTGTTTGAATGTGAGTTTCTCGGTAAATGTAGTCAGAATTTCATCAGGTAACAAAAGCCGTAACTTTTCATTAGCGTCTTGCATCGAAAGTGTTCTTTAAAAATATTCCAAGTAAGGTCAGTATTTGAATATTTGGAACAAAACTGAAAAATATGTGCAGATATTAAATTCAACATCACAGTTTTGGTCCAAAATCAAATGAATTTTTGAACTGTAGGTATATGAAGCTAAATGTTGATAAAAATAATTTAAAACTTTAAAAACTCTTGAACTTTCTAACATAATATTTATTGGTAGCTAAAGAATCTTAATCAGATAAAGTTTAATTATCTGCTATATATTCCTTAAGAACAAGTCAAAAAAGCCCATTAGGCCTTAAATTAAGCCATCCTTAGGCCGATAACTTTAAATTAAGTCCACCCTATGGTAAATTTTGACGGACCATCAGCCGTTCACATATCTCAATTGAAGATGTTTTTGAAATATTTTCGTCCCAGACACAGCTGCATTATGAAATGTGAAATTTAAAGAATGCATTTAGACATATCAGTCTTGACTGCTATTGAATTTGCGAGGATGTGACGTAATAGCGTGCGTGTGATTGCAACGCATGGTATAAGAATACACGTAACAGAAGGACCATATCATACCGTGACCTTTGCTATTAGAAATTTAAATGAAAAAAAATTTCGAATTTCTGTTCTTATCGAAATGATACGGACGGCTGTTTGCGTGTAAATGAAAAGTTTGAGGAATATGTGAATTATTTAACAATATCAAAGCTTAAGAATTAGGTTAAAAAAAGATAGAATTAGGTTACAAAAATGTTGAAGAGCATGAAGGCAATCTCAACGCAACTCAACTCAACGCAACTCAACTCAACGCAACTCAACTCAACGCAACTCAACTCAACGCAACTCAATTCGACACAACTCAGCTCAACTATACTCAACTCAACTATACTTAATCCGACATCACATGGTCGACAGAATAACAACAATCCCTGGTCTAAACGTTGGATAATATTGGCTAACAATCGACCTCTCACAAAAAAAATTCACGGCAGTCTAATAAACGTTAATTAGTGCTTTAATATTTAGGCGAAACATGCAACGCATTAATACTTCTTTCAAATAACAGATATTACGTGAAAACAATTGAATAACTTCGAAGATTGCTCGTTCATTCCGATATCGTTTTGCTTGCATTCAGGATACGGTAATAATGCTAGAGTTTTTAAATTTCAAGCATATTTTTTGCTCAAAGCGACGATAAATTTTACACTTACGATACATTATTGTTGTAGGACGTAATGCTACTGATGAAGAGTTGAAGAGCTTGATTGGACGATTACGCACGTTAATATCCGTAAGCAAACAATAATTTCATATGAAATTATCCAACCTAATGAAGTATTGAGACACCAGGCTTGTTTAAATTTTAGTATGGTTTATTTTATTTGATGATATTTAGATTATTATTCTGAAATTTTGGCCAGGCATTATTATGAATCCTGTCAACCTTTTTTGTATTCCATTATCAAATCTTATTGTTAAAGCTGTACAGTTCTGATAAAATTTTAGTTAATGGTATGAAATTGCATACCATGCATTTGTAAATTAAATTGCTATAAATTTGTATACTGTATGTGTATATGTACTTATATTGATAAAAAGAACAAACTAATATTGCAAGGATTTTTGCAATTTTAATTTGACTTCATAATTATAAATCAAAAACTTCAGAAAACTTTACGAAATGGAAGTGTAATAACGGAAACGTTACAAAAAACCGAAAGCTTCAGAAGTGTTTCAGTGCAAATGCTGTGAAGAATACGGAGCCTTTACGTAAGGCTTAAAGGTTTTTACAGTTTATTTCATCACATAGTGGAATAACAAATGCTTACACAGCTACTGATCACACAAATTATAGAAGTAAAAGCTATTGATTCGAAATTTTTCAATAGTCTTTTTAACGATCAGTGGCGCATGTTGCAAGTGGAACGATCATTATCAAAGCCTTCGCATGATTATGGCAAATTTGGTACTGGCAATCAAACAACACTTATGATTGAAGCGATGAAAACTGGAAATGAACCGCGTAAAGCCTTGCTAGAATTTCATAAAAAATATTACTCATCGAACATAATGTCGCTAATTTAGCACGCTTCACTAAACCCGCTTCACTGAACTCCAGGGAGATTTTGTAAAAGTCGACTTATCGTTTTCTTATTACTATCTGCATACTTCACCATCAGCGGCGAATTGCAACACGGAATGATTTTCTTCCCATTCATTTCCTGTAAAAAAATCATTTTACAAAAACATTCCAACATGAACTGAATCAATTGAAAACTAATTGATCACTTAACAGTTGAGTAATTACTTTTTGATCATTTCTGCACATATTTGTTCTTATCCATTGGAGAGATCCCGACATTTCTACCCTCATCCTTCAATACCCTTGTGTTGATTGTTGAGCCATTACTTTCCAGCAATTTTTGTAAATCTCTTTCTGGCTAATCTGGTTAATCTCCTGGCTAGTCTCCCAAGTACAAATTTGCTGGCTGGCTAGTCTCCTAAGTACAAATTTGCTGGATCTTGTCCCTCCTGCTGAAAGAGGCTGTATTTTGGTTGTTGGGATTCAGGCTGTATTTTGGTTGTTGGATACAAATTTGCTAGCTCTTGCTGTATTTTGGTTGTTGGGATTCAGGCTGTATTTTGGTTGTTGGATACAAATTTGCTAGCTCTTGCTGTATTTTGGTTGTTGGGATTCAGGCTGTATTTTGGTTGTTGGGTACAAATTTGCTAGCTCTTGCTGTATTTTGGTTGTTGGGATTCAGCGCCTGCTGGATATGTTACTGTTATCGAAACAGGCTGTATTTTGGTTGTTTGGACTCAGCCCTGCAATGAAAATTAGCCCATTATGCAATGAAAAACGTTTCTCACGGCAACGTTAAAATGTCATTCTCCCGAAATAGCTGCTGTAAAGGCTTTTAAAACATTGGCAAATTACAGATACAACAAATAAAAAACAAAAACGACCAGAATAATTCTTTCTCCTCTGTCCCTCTCGTCCAATTCTCTCTCTCTCTCTCTCTCTCGTTTCACCATATCTTTACCTACTCCTTCTCTGGACAATAAACTGTCGTCCCAAATTTTTGAGAAAAATAAAGAAATTGAACTTATGATTCTCATTTACTCAAGAGTCTATGATGAGAAACAACCAAAATTTATTCATGATTTAATTGAGCGGTTTATCTTTTTTGTACCAGATCAGGGAGCGTTGTATTGGGTTGAATTGATTGTGGTTTGGATAAAGTTTGTGTGATTGGATTGAGTTGCCGGAACACTCAAACTTGAGTAATTAAACCTTTAGTAGAATAATTGGATAAGGACATAAGTGAGTAAGTAAGTAAATGAGAAAACCAATGAATGTGCGGTTGTAAAATCGACAGTCTATATATAGTCGTAGAAAAGGCGGGATTAAAAGCTTAATACAAAGATCATAAAGTCAAAGTGATAAAAGCGGGAATTAATTATGATTGACAATAGATGATTTACAACAGCGGCATCTTCGAAGCGATACCAAAGTACTTATCAGAATAAATAAACAAAGATGTTATTGGTGGAAAGATTGACAGTTTATAGTGGTGAAGAGGGGGAATTAATTGCTTAAAACAATGACCCTTTGTATGGTAGTATAGCACAGTAGCTGCTGCTTTGTTAGCTTACTGTAAAAAAGAGGATTGACAGTAATACAAATCCTTTGGTGTAGTAGATAAATACCTTAAGTTGCTGCTAATAAAGCATTTTCCTTGTATGAATAGAAAGGATGTGAATTTACATGATAACAAAGAACATGGAAATAAATCTAAGAATGTAACTTTAGTTGAATGCTTCACAATGTTATTAACGTTTATTTACATTTTAATTTATTGAGTTATTGGAAGTTTCGCGTTATGAAATTCGCGATCATTATCATCACATTTCCTCCTTTCCTATACAGCTTTTATATCACAAAGGTTTTTCTATTATTTTTTCACTATTTTTTATTTACTACCTTATGCTTTCTTGTGTGAAGAAATTGGTCGGTTCAGGCGGATTAGCGAGTAGAACAAATGGAGATAGAAGTCCCAATATCATAAATGAAATGCTTTAAAATAGCTTATTTTTTTTGCTAGACAAGCTTATTTTGCGGTGTTCGTTAATTGAAAGCTCAATTAACAAGGATGCTTTTCACAAAATTTAACGTTCAATATTTTGCCAGTTTCACATGTAAAAAACACGTGCTCTAGTATTACAAATAAATGTGAAACTGTACGAAAGAACCAGGTTGCTTCAAATTTCGTCAGTTTTCATAGAAACCATCTTCATGACGCGCAACAATTACGAAAATTAGCTAGCTCGAATCCTTGCGAACGCATTCTACCTTGTTTAGAAACTTTGCTTCCACATCGAAAAATCCGACATCCCGAAGTATTCATTCGACTGCATGTATCCAAAACTTCTTCCTAATCAGTGGAAATGTAACAGATCACATCTAATTTTTTAATAGCGTTAAAAGTAACAGATATCGCCCTTCTCAACCTAAATAGTCTTCCTACAATTAATTCGGGAATGCAGTTCTTCATTACTTCGCTACGCATCAAAATTTTTTAACAAAATTTGTGAATCCGCTCGCAGTTTCTCGTCTACCTCTCAACACTTATAATTGCAAAAATATGTTATTTGCAACTTTTTTATTCAGGTTTTGTGTCATTCCGAAACTTGCTCTGATCTCCACTTTAATCCTTCTTATTCTTTAGTTTCTGTAACTATTGCAATATAGTATCAATATTTCTATATATATATATATAGATAGATAGATAGATAGATATTACACTGTGGCACTGCAATATTTGTGCTACACTGTAATATAATTAATACCATTACAATAACTTATACCTTTACGTGTGACGAAAAGTCTGAGAAGGCTTGTTCCAATGATTTCTACTATGATCGAAATCTTAACGTTTCCATTTCCTCACATTATTTTAAAAGAATCTGTTGTATAAACAATATTTTTTATTAAAAAAAACAGAAAATTTTCTTTTGATAAATTTATAACAAACTGAACAAATTATATCTTCAACAATGAAAACTCTCGCAAAAATAGCTTTCTATCCAATCAGAAATGGGTCAAATAGTTTGTGTTAGGAGTTCATCCATACAAAAGACCAGTCAGTGACAATGGCACTATCTCACCGTTGGGTTGTGGATCAGCTCCATGGCGAAATCCTATAAGTTTGTGATTAATGAAGTCGTTCTCACTTTTAAAAGACAAAAGCTACTCAACTTCACGCCATTATCATTTTAAATTAGCAAAGTTTGATATAAAAATCCAAATGTTTTTTTAAATAAAAACTTGTTCCAATTTCGTTTGTACGTATCACTAGGTTATCCTATACTGATATTATCCACGCAAATTTCATTTTCTAAATTGCTTAAATAAAATTTCTCAAAAATCAAAATTTCAAAAAATTTACCTAGATATACAATGAAAGGAACACTTCCCCACTGCACAAATATCCGAAAAATGTTGGCTGTTTGTCGTACCAAATTCTGTTAGAATAGAGTTCATTGTGAAATTCAAAACAATCAAAATCATCCATAAATGGTAGAAAATGAGCAGAAAAGGAATGAACAGAACACTTTGAATCATTTTTAGGAGGATAAAAGCTGCCGACATGAGCTAGATCTGTTGTTTGCGAAAAGTAAATGAATTAAGTTCACTTTATAGGTTGATGTCGAATCAAAAAGCAACAGCATAATCATATGCTAAAATTAATTGCAGTCACATACATTTTTCCAGTGATGGCCCCTTTCTGCTCTTTATTTCCAGCAATCTTTTCCATTAAAAAGAAGTATAGGCGAAATTTGTTATATTCTGAAATAATAACACGTTATATTGGAACCATAAAATGAGACTTTACTAGTATATCTTTTTCATTTTCCATCTTTAGTCAATATTCCATTAAAATAATGAACCACTGGAAAATAAAGCTCGGCTTATCTTTGAATATTATCGATTATTTGTGTTTCTATCTATTCTCGGAAATCATGAATTATAAATTAATTGAAATTTTTAATCAGCGAAAATTGAAACAGGAATTTGTCATGTATTTCTGATATTTCTTTGTCATACATTACTTTAAAAAATTTATTTCCATTACAAAATGTTGCCAAGAGATGATTTAAAAAGACCGATTAAAGTCTTATTTTGATTCAAGGGCGATTCATCATTTTTTGTATGAATACTCATAGAGCATGAAGTTTAATGAACTGAAATAAATAAACTAAATTATGACTATATAGCCTCTTGAACTTCTATTAATGGCATCCTAGAGTGGTAGATATATTTTCCAATTCTTTTTCAAGTTCTGGATAATTTTTAAAAGATTTAAGTTATGCATAGATTTTCAGAAATTATTTTCGTTTATTGGACTTTCCTAGAATTGATCAATATGTAGCTTGGTTGAACTCAAAAAGATACCACTGGCGTGGTGAGCATATGCGAGTTCCATCATTGCGACCTCACTTTTTGCTACAATTATTGTTGGTGAACTAAACATTATTCAAATGGGTTCACGATCCTTGTTGTTGTCCATACATCATTCAGCAATATTTATGAAAAATATTTCCACAATCATTTTTCAGGTGAAAACAATTTTTTCAGTTCTTAGGCTTAGTTTTTTTTAGGCTTTTTTCACTTATTTTAAAATTTATTCGTTGAATTATACGTTTGCTGTGGTTCAAATTCAAAAGCGTGCGGACGCTTTTAAAAACAAACAACGACAAATGTTGATCATTCAAACAACGTGGTACAATATTTCGCCATGATTATGAACGGCATCCGAACGATCATCATTGGGTGATTTATCTTCTAAATCATCAACACGGACTTTGCATTTCTTGCCTACCCGCTCCATAATACTATCAATGTCTCCTTCAATAACTTCACAAGCTGATGTGATTGCACAACGATATAATAATATCATTAAATCAAAGGAGAATAAACGAGAATACCGAAGATTGGGGTTGGCAAATGGTTTTTGAGTTCTTTTGATTTCAGATCCGAAAACAGATAAAAACGCTGCATCAATGGACGTTAATGTAGGTCACTTAATGGATCCATGGAATTTGCCTGGATTAGCATGTTTTTGCGAGCATATGCTTTTCTTAGGTACTGATAAATATCCATCAGAGAATGAGTATAGTAAATTTATTTCATCACATGGTGGAACAACAAATGCTTACACAGCTACTGATCACACAAATTATCACTTTGATATAGCTCCTGGACATCTACATGATGCTCTAGATAGATTCGCACAATTTTTTCTGAGTCCACAGTTTACGGGAAGTGCAACCGAACACGAAGTAAAAGTTATTACAGGATGCTATCAGTGAGGATAGCATACAATGCGTATTTTGCTGGCCTAGAAGCATCCTCTTGCTAATGCACATTCCAGGGAGATTTCGCAGAGGTCGACTTATCGTTTTCTTATTACTATCTGCATACTTCACCATCAGCGGCGAATTGCAACACGGAATGATTTTCTTCCCATTCATTTCCTGTAAAAAAATCATTTTACAAAAACATTCCAACACGAACTGAAGCAATTGAAAACTAATTGATCACTTAACAATTGAGTAATTACTTTTTGATAATTTTTGTCATAATTCTTGAATATGCATTTGACCAAACCTGACATATCTCCTTGAACCATGATCATCCTTCAATCCCTTGAACTGATTATTGAACCATTACTTTCCAGCAATTTTTGTAAATCTCTTTCTGGCTAGTCTGGCTAATCTCCTGGCTAATCTCCCAAGTACAAATTTGCTGGCTGGCTAATCTCCCAAGTACAAATTTGCTGGCTGGCTAGCCTCCCAAGTACAAATTTGCTGGCTGGCTAGTCTTCCAAGTACAAATTTGCTGGCTGGCTAGTCTTCCAAGTACAAATTTGCTGGATCTTGTCCCTCCTGCTGAAAGAGGCTGTATTTTGGTTGTTGGGATTCAGGCTGTATTTTGGTTGTTGGATACAAATTTGCTGGCTCTTGCTGTATTTGGTTGTTGGGATTCAGGCTGTATTTTGGTTGTTGGGTACAAATTTGCTAGCTCTTGCTGTATTTTGGTT